>JBCAUA010656794.1:3377-15703 GCA_038406235.1 Peronia verruculata
TTCGGCTGAGAGTTGAATGTGAGATTGCAGACACGTTAAATAACATACTGTAGTTTTTGCCGTGACTGAAAGCACTGGGTGGAAAATAACTTATGTATTTAGCACAGCCTTTTTCGCCCCCCCCCCTCCTCTTCCTTTTCAATGTATTTATTCTGACAGTAGCCTACATATTGTTAGGAAGTGCCGTCACCTGCTAATCGGCCGTACGAGACCCCTTATAGAGACTGGCACAAAGTGAGGGCCTGCTCTTCAATCTTGAGTCTGACCCGCATACATCTCCGCACGTGCGCATCATTCAGGCCCAATGTGAAAAAGGGGAGGAGAAGGGGACGGGGGGGGGGGGGGAGGAAGAAGGAACGAGGGTAAGCGATAACTTTAAATTCATAACTACGAGGCGTCGTTTTCTGTATTTTAACAAGTTGCCAGGGAGATAAGTGACAACGTCTCTTGCATACGGACCAAGAACAATGGCGCAATGGCGCTTGTTATGGCGCCGTGCCTATACTTTGTTTACGCATCTACTATCATGGCTAATTACCCACGTGAGGCTCAATCGCATCCCGTCATCAGTGACACGCGCGCTGGCTCCACGTGCAGACACAGGCTCAAGTGGGAACCTGTACGTGCGCGCGCAGATCTGGCGGGAGGAATACAAAAACCATGCAGAGCTAGGCCTTTCGCCCTCCGGTAAACGCCGTGTTTAGCTTTGGAAGACGGAATGAGGGACGAGAAGAGTAAAGTAAAGTAGAGATAATTTATTTTCATTACTGCCAGGTACAGCACCACTTCAAAATCTCTCAAAACTTCTCGATCTGGCCAGCGCAAAGCTGTTCTGGAAGAATGGAAGAAAATCTCATTGGGGAAATAGCAAGTCTCTGTATGAGATGATGACGTTTGACGTTCAATAGCTGAAAGAGTTCTCTAATTTTGATGCAGAAAAGACAATCATTTAAATTTAATGAATGAGAAAGAGTCTGAGTAGTGAGAATTAAGAAATATGTCTACAGTTTCTCTATTTCTTTTTTTTTTTTTTTCTTCCAAATTCTCACTTCCTGTTGAGAGGAATGACTATAGTTTTTATTTTGTTCTGAAATGAGAGTGTGGGTCGAAAATTGCGTATGTTCTGTCTTCTGTTCTGTTAGTCCCAGCGACAGCAACAATGGAGACATACCTATTTCCCCTTCTGTATTAACCCTACATTTTGCTGTCAAAACTCAGACAAAACCTACCGATAATCTTGAACCCCCAGTATACGACATAAAAATCCTCAAATAACCATTACATCTCTCTTTTCTATGACGCTCAAGACATTTTGTGTGGATGGTCATAGTCGATTTAAATTTTTTGAATGAAGCTAACCAAATTAATTAATTGATTAATTAATTAAAATAGATATTTACAAAATAGTCCTCTTCGAAAAGTCAGGAAACATTGTCAACTTTGGAGCTAATCTGACCTGCTTCCAGTGTCATCAATAGTATTATGGAAAACCTTTCTCAAAAATTAAGTGAGGAGACAAAAAATAATAAAATTTGCCCAAGACATAAAAACTATGAAATTTATGCAGATTCATTGTAAACTGTCTGTGGTTGTCTATCTATGAATGATAATGTCTGGTTTGGGAAGGAATGGGGAGAGGAGTGGATAAATTGAATTTTAAGATAAAAAATCACACGGATGGTCTTTTTTTTTTTTAAATGACAATAGTGATGCCTAATGGAGTAATGACAGTAAGAAATCTGGCTCAATACCCTGTTGATTTTTCAGAAAAGTGCAGAAAATATCTACTTCTTTGAAGCTTTTTATCTTTGATGTCGATTAATGCAGTCTGTATTTAGAGATGATAATTTCTTAGACCAGCCGAATGTTCTCTCCTACACTGGCAGTAACTTAATAAAATAACCAATGTTCGATAAGCATGACCTATTTCAGTGTCTGCAGATGAAAGACGATAAAAATTGGTGTTGGTCTGATTTTTCTAGCTTTGTCCTCTACACACAAATAATACTAAGTTCCTAACTTCAGATCTGTTGTAGCATCAATGCATATCATAATAGAAGGTTGGCCATTTCTATTACTTTTAACCCAGTGAATCCCTCGTGCAAGTACAAGTATACAGTGTATCGTTCATTCTATTTCCGCTGATGTTGATTATAACAAATTCAAGCGTCAAGGATATAATCCCTCGCCACACTCCCGCGATTTGTATCACTTCATAATCGTTGACAATTATTCATGAGCGTGAGTACTGATCAAAAACGAACAGCAAGCCCTCTTCTGGGTGAGTTGGTTCTTTCTGGCCTTATATAGACAGCGAGTGCAACGGATGAAGATATTTTACAGATAGTGAGTGCGAGTCTGCCTTTTCTCGTATCTGGCCACGTGCAGCCTTATGGTAGGCGGGGCGATACGGAAACAATAGATGAAAGATATAGAGTGAAAGAAGCAATAATAAGGAGGAAAGGGTGAGGAGAAAAAAAGGAAGCAAGATAGAAATTGAGAAAGAGGGAAGGTTGGCTAACCAAACGAGGAAACAAAAAAGATGAAAATGATGACACAATAAATGGATTTATGAAAATATGAAGAGACAGATGAATTGCATAAATGAATGAATGAATGTATGAATGAATGAATGTATGAATGAATGAATGTATGAATGAATGAATGAATGAATGAAAAGTAAACTGGATAAATAAATAAATGAATGGAGAAATGAATGGATGAATGAATGAATGAATGGGTGAATGAATGAATGAATGAATGAATGAATGAATGAAATTATTTCCATTGAAAAGAAACGAACTCTTGCTGCAACTCCAGGTCTACACTCTGAAGGCGGATCATTCTTTCTGATAGCACAAATTTCTGACATTGTAAATTGCACCATTTCTTTGTATCCCTCTGCTCTGCTTTCGTCTCTTGAAAAAAAAAATGGGGAGGGTAGTGGGAGAGGAGGGGGGGGGGGGATGGGGGAGAAGAACTTGGTCAAGGATCAGTTTCAATACAATGCCTACGAGATCTATAGCGCTGAACATTTGATGTGGAACTTCTGAAGACCACTCAAAAGTCCCACTGAGTATGATCAGCTCTATTTACAGGTGCTTCATTTCCATTGCATACAATAACAATTGATACGAGAAACCGTTCATCGTTGGCCTTACCTAACACTACAGCCCGTATTTCTTATTTGGACATAATCATATTGGATATGTTTCGAACATTATGGAATTAGTTAAAATCTAATGCTGTTTTAAACTGCAGTTGATTACCGAAAAGGACCTCCTTGTTAACCGGGATCACGATAATGAATAACAAACAAACAAAGAAACAAACAAACAGACGAAGTCAGTATCTCCACGACAATGTTGAAAACCTCTTTTTTTTTTTTAGGTCCTGTGGAATATAAATATGCAGCTTAAGTCTGAAACTGGCACTTGTACTATCAGAATGTCACCGCTCCCATATTGACATTGATTCATGCTCAGGGAATGGCAGTATAGATCCGCATGGAGATAAACTGTTTGTGCCTTGTAAATGACTGGTATATCACATAATATTTGGGCATCATTCAAATGCAAAGTAATAAGGAGAAACTCTTGAAGCAAATGAGGCCCTAGTGGCCCTGCTAGGATTAAGAATGAAACAGATAGCTACCTGGTGTTTTTCTCCAGGTGTGAATGAATCGTTGGTACTCATTTCGTTGTCATCACACAGTTAATTAATATTGCACTGTGGAACTGCAACGGTGGACGGCATTGTTGGTTTACAGTTGCTGTTGACGTTTTATGTATTACAATATGGGTTAGGATTATTGATTTAGAAGTCTCTTGGGGCAAAAAGAGGATGGGGAGAAACTGGTTACTCTTAAGGGGGAGGAGGGGCGTCCTGGAAGCGATAAAGATAATTACAGATAGATAAATTTAACCTTTTCCATCGAATTGATATGTTCTAATTAGTGTGAAACAATGGGAAAACACCAAAAAAACAAACAAATAAACTGACTACCTCGAACATTTGCCTTGGCAACGCCACCATCTTGGATTTCAAAAATAAATTAATAAATAACAGATAAATAAATTGTAACAAGAGATAAATCTAATGACCTATGCCTTACTGGAGATTGCTATAAATACTTATAAATACAAATTAAAAAAAAAAAAAGCAGACTCTTTAGTTCTCTTTTTCAGAAATACTAATCGTCAAATCATAAGATTTCTGACCTTCTCTCTTCCCAATCTGTCGCTTTTTGTCCATCGTGATAGTATAAACTACAATGGTCTACATCTAGGTTAAAACTTCAGTA
This sequence comes from Peronia verruculata, assembly GCA_038406235.1. NCBI lineage: Eukaryota > Metazoa > Mollusca > Gastropoda > Systellommatophora > Onchidiidae > Peronia > Peronia verruculata. The sequence goes on from JBCAUA010656794.1 coordinate 7,681, forward strand.
CCAGTAGGAAAAGATTTTCTTAATAATTATGATTGTAAGTTCAGATCTTAGACTTGCCATCCTAACACATAATATGATTGTTAAGAGGTAACAAACTGGAAGAAGAGAAAGCGGGAAGGAGAGACGGGGAGAGAGCGAGAGAGAGAGAGAGAGCACTTACAAGTGATTAAACAAAACAAAACAAAAAATAAAGGGGAAAATGTTTTCACCGATTCAATATAATTTGCGTGCTTTTAAAACTATTCAAAACTTAATCCCATATTTTTCACCCTCATAAAAGTTTACTGCGTGGAAAACTCATTTCTTATAATTGTAATTAAAATTATTGCAAACCGTGACTATGTTTAAAACATAACATTAGTTAACTTACGGATTAAAATAATAAGCCATGGCCTGAGGACGGACTGAGGAAAAAGAAATTTCAGAGGGATTTTTTGTTTTTCCTGAACCGAGCTGATTTCTTCTTACTGAACCGAGCTGATTTTGAACAAACATGGAAGAAAGGAACTCCAGATTTCTTGGGTTTGTTTTGTCATGTGTAATTTGTTTTCTCAGCGCCTCATCTCTTTGATGGAATCAAATCATCTAGAATCAGCATTGGCATTAGAATTTACTTCAATAAATAACAACGTCGAAGTCTCGCCGGCTTTAAGGCAGGAGGCTTTGGCGAGGGCACCGTCTTGGGGAAGTTGTGTGGGGGCCTGCTATGATTTAAGACCGGACTAGAACAATCGCAGCCTGCATGGTAGTTCTTTGCCTCGCGCTAATCATACCCGCATGTAGGAAGAAGAAGTGTGTGATCTCTACGCGTGAACATTTGGCCAAGTCGCCCAGTTTTAAATAGGTTGGGGCTTTAGAGGGGCAGTGGAAGAAAAATGGAGAACAAGGAAAGGAACTGGTTAAAAAATTCAAGAACATATGTGTTAAAGATAAATAATGTTTTGCTACTCGCTTCGCATTGAATCTGTCGAGAAAAATTGATTTGAGACACTTTCATAAAATAAAGATGATTCTGATGACGATACAGCTACTAACTAGGCCTACTGTGGTGTATTTTTCATAAAATCTGGTGTTTACGACATAAAACACATTGATCTCAGTTTCTTATACGAGATCCGTAGTACTCATGTTATTATTATAAGATCATCGACTAGAAACTCTGGTGCTCTGGAAGTTTCCATTAACACTTCTAGAGTTCACGAGGTTCAATACTTCATGTATATTATAGCATACCAAGATGGTATCTGGGCCTTAGAATATTGATTCTGTTATCATTTAAATATTTACATCTATAATCTTTCTGTCACATGCTGCAAACAGACTGTCATGTATTGCTGAAATGTAGTGTTTCTTTTGAACTAAAGTTGCTAAAGGCGAATCCACCAGTATGCAATGATTTCCCTAATTTCTATAATAAAACTTTTCTTACATATGACTGCAGATCTTACACTTTCGAAAGACTCTTAAAACAGACGGTGCAAGATAGTGCTTTGTGTTTCTGCTCTGAATATAGGGTCGAAATAATTGGATGCGAAAAATATCAGCTGTAGTCTAAATAGTCTATATTGTTATGTCCATGCTTCTTTTATGAAGCATAGTTAAATAGACTAGAGATTGGATGAAGGAGGCCGAGGAGATGGGGCAAAAATTTGAAGGAAGAAAAAGAAGAGAATATGGAAACAGATTTAAGGGTGAAAAAAAAAATGACATGAGAAATAAAGGCTCTGTCAAGAACCTTATTGATTGCGATCATTATCTTGCTGATGAAGCGTGCGCTTTGCTGGTTAAACATTCATTTACAAGACATTAGGATAGACTCTGCTGTTGGTGGGGGTCAGAAGGAGAGAAATGGATATCACTGGAATAAAGTTTTGGCCGAAATCGTCATCTTCTGAACAGGATACAAGAGGGAGAAATACCCGCATATAGTTTGTTCATCCTTCTTCTAAACATTGTGCTAACGTCTCGGTTTTCATCCTGCCCGTCTTCCTTAATGGTTACGACACCGGAAGACTTGTGGGACGGATTCTTCAATTCTTTCTTGATCTTTTGTTTCGTTTCTCCACCCACTTGACTGTCTTTGAGAAGCTGGCAACCGGAAAAGAAAAGGAAGATGTAACGATGTCGCCAATTCTTTTGTATCAACTCCGTCACCCTTCTGGAGCCGTCAGTCTCTTGTGCCTCTTGACTCAGAGGAAGGAAAAACAAGAAAGATACCTCTCGACTCTGGCAGATTTATTTATTCCTAGGATTTGTTGTTCTCAGAATCGTTGTGATAACCCTTGACAAATTCAGATAGAAAAGTTGTGGGTCCCTGATCTGACTTTGTAAGCGGGTCGTCACGGGGATGTAGGCTGCCGGAGTGGAGGATCTCCTACCCGCAGTAGACCATAACGATGAGGAATCTTCCCTCAAATGATAATGGAGAGCAATAAACTCCGCGCTTCGGCTTTTAAAAGTGATACCTCAAGTGCTGGTCCAGAAATGTGGTGATTTATTATATTTTACTCTTGTCTTCTCTTAAAATCAGAGCTCAAGGCTTAAGGAACTCATTTTTTTCCCCCTCTGATATTCAGCTTTTTTCTTTTTCCCCCACCTGCATTGTTTTGTGACTCGACTTTGCCCTGGTCGGGTGGCATGTTGCCTTTTAAGTTCTTTACTCACTTTCAGTTTCGAGAATTATAGTAGAAAATAGTGTGAATAAAGCAACGTTGCAGCAGATCTTTCTGATAACGGGAAAGTAGAAAATGCGATCCTTTTATTGAAGATTACACTAGACTTCATCTCTGATCCTTGATAATCTCTCATATTCCCTAGTTTTTATTACTGATTCTCCTTGCTTGTATTATAAGATTAGAGGGGTATCAAAAGAAGTAAGGTTAATTATACAAGAGTGACTATCTTCAAATATTCCATTATGACATGCATGACTGCTTTTGTGGGCAATGCTTTTTGCTTTCGTGCCAGCTTATAAAGGTTATAATATTTAGATATCCCTGCACTATTGCATGTGACGTAATATTAGAAACGTTAAATCAGAATAAGTCTCAGTATAACTAACAGTTAATGCCCCCGCAAAAAAAAAAAAAAAATAAGTAAATCGTAAATGTGTAAAACTGGCCATTGTAAAGGAATGTACATCTTTACACAACTGTAAGTCCAGTTTGATTTCGGCTCCTGAAAGTAAGATGATGTACAAAATATTTTTAATAACAAACCACCGACATTCAAATAGATACACATATATTTGTACATCTTATGTATAATAATAATTTAGGCCACTTTGCATTCTTATGACCAAATTCCATAAATTTTGATGACTTTGATACTTTGATGACTTAGGTGTTTATGTTTACATAGCTCATGTGTATTATTTGCCTGATGTCAGTTGGTAAAGCAGAGTTAAGACTGATCAAACTAAGTTTTCCTTAGATGGTAGGGCCTAACATGAGCTGAATTATTTCCTGTGAACTTTTTCTTTCTTTCTTTCTTTCTTTCTTTCTTTCTTTCTTTCTTTCTTTCTTTCTTTCTTTCTTTCTTTCTTTCTTTCTTCTTTCTTTCTTTCATTCTTTCTTTGTTTCTTTCTTTCTTTGTTTCTTTTTTTTTCTTTCTTTCTTTCTTTTTTTTTTCTTTTCACTTATGGGACAATGATTATTTCCTTCAAATAAGAATTAAATCCCGAGTAGGACTCGATCTTGCATTGAAATTCTCAACAGTTTTAACAATTGACTCGACCACATTCTATTCACTTGACCCAAACATCTGTATGGTTCCAGCAGTTTTAACTGTTGTATTTTGCCGGAAACAATATCACTCTTTTCCTTTGTAACATTAAGTTCTAGTAAATCTAAACTTTCCACTACTCTGTCGTTGCAAATCATCATATAAAATCAGCCTTTAAGCCAAGTTTGAATCAAAATGATTGAATTGGAAATCAGCTCTTTGCCAAATGACTATGACTAAGAGCCATCTGTAGAGGGAGAACATGGTTTATTACTGTTGATTCTCCAACCCTCATTTGGTTTCTATGAATGGCTGATGCTGAGCACAATAATTTTAGTCTTTGACCCTGATCCTTTTTTTTTTTTTTTCCCCTGTTTGCTGGCCATGTGTATGGATCAAGATGCACAAGCAAACTTTCTAGATGGTGCTGGAGAAGACAATGGCCCAAGAGGAGATCTCCGCCGCAATACAGTCAGGAAACATCTCTTAGCGGACACATGTAACACACCTGCAGGCCACAAAAGCCCGACTCAATTTTATGTCTTTCCCCTTGAAGAAGCTCGCCTTTTGTCTCCCATCGAGAAGTGAAGCTAACCTGAAGAAACCAAGTCGCAGCCCCGGCTCGCTACTGGCAAATCCTCATGCAGGTACTATTTTGTAAATTGGACAGTGAGCTCGCAGGAGGTCGAGTGACGTTAGCGGTTCTGTTTGATTTTCTTTTTAAATTGAAGTGAGCCAAAGTTTGCAAATCGGCGTTAGACGCACTGGTAGATTTTCTTCTTCTTTCTCTCTAGTATTGTAACTGCCTCGTTGTATGTGTGTGTGTGTGCGCGCGCGTGCGTGTGTGTGTGTGTGTGTGTGTGTGTGTGTGTGTGTGTGTGTGTGTGTGTGTGTGATACCAATAACTATCTTTTCTGGGGTCCGAGGCCAGAGAGTGTGAGTTAGAGTGCAACATCATCGTGATATTAAAATACGGCATGATTCACTGAAATTTAAGTTGAGATACTCCGAAATATGATAAGATAAGGTCATATGAAATTTAGCAATAGTTAAATGGGCAAAACTCATACACAAACTTGTATTTTCAACTACAGAGACAACCCATCTCCCCGAAACCATCATCAGTCTCTTCGTTGTTGTTGTTACTGTTGTTGTTGTTGGTGGTGGTGGTGGTGGTGGTGATGGTTGTTAAAGCTGTCCATGGGTCATTTAATTTTTTTTTTTTTTTTAAGTTTCATTATAGAAATCAAAAGATATCTGTGAGCTTGATTTGCATCTCACCATCAAAGACCACACATTGTAAACTTTGGATGTGTTGATATCTTTGTATCTACAGTTAGGAGAGCACAAAATGTACGGTAATTAAAACATGAAAAAAGATCCTATTCCCGATATGTTGCACCAGTACAGCCAATAAAAGTGTATGTATACTTAACCATCGCTATCTTCATACCAACAGTCGGCCTGATGAATTAACGCTCACAATAGGAGGGAGAAGATGGAAATCAATTGGTAGATTTACTGTAGAGTTCTACAAGAAAAGGTTTCTTTGATTGGTGATAGTGATGAAGATGACGATACAAATAGCCCCAAGGACATCTGTTTTTGTATGCCACTGTTTTTCTTTTTTGCTTGTTCTGTATTGTTTTGTTTGTTTGTTTGTTTTTCTCAGCCTGAGGTTGAAAATTCCGACTGATTACGAAGGAAACATTCATTCTTTCTCCGTCCAGAGCTCGAATTCTTTCTTCCTTCTCCCTTCTATTTGCTCACTCTCTATCACAAGTGCTCCGCTTCCAATACTTTCATCCAGTGGGCCCTTCACAATCTTCATCGATTCGTTTTTCCTGTGGTCAGAGACCACATGTCATGATGTTAATTTTATTTGCTTTTACTGCCATTCTGAAAATCAGAAGCCCTCTAAACTGTAAAGCTAACAAACAAACTTGACAGTCTCCATTTCCACACCCTTACAAGGCATTTTTACATAACAATTGGATGTACTGGCCGGAATGTCACAATTCGTTATGGGAATCTGGAGAATAGAAAAGTAGAAGACAAGATTTAGGAAAAAAAAAAAAAAACCGACGAGGAGGTACATCAGGCGTTTTCAAATGTCATTAACATTACGCACTACTACTATTATCCAGAGGGCATGTAGATCGAATAAGCTCACAGTGAAGAGTTTTAGTCATAAATTTCTTATCGGCTATAACAGGGTCAAGCCAAGAAGTGAGGCTTACGGCCGAGGCAAGGTCAAGGACATGGGGTCGACGGGATTGCCCGAGATAATATTAGTGAATTCTATTGAGAAGAGCTTGTGTTTTCATCTGATTTGTCTTACTCTTTCAACCAGCTCGTCTGATGATTAGATACAGTAGCAATACCTTCTTTATTCCATTTTCAATCAATCTCACCCAGAAAGTTAACGTTATCGATGATTTTTTTTCTACTGGCATTGTGCTCTGCAGTTTTTTCTAGAGAATGTCAAAGTATATAAATGAGAGTGAAATAACTTGCCCTCTTATTCTCTCTGTTTACACTAGATTATTGATTCCACAAGTAACAGCTTCAGTATTGTTGTTTTGCAACTATTATTGTTTTTGTTGTTGTTATCGGCATTAACATCATCATCATCATCGTCATCATTATCATTATTATAGTTGCGGTTTAGCTTTTTATTTTACAGATGATTTAGTTGTTCCTATTTGAATCTTCCAGTTTATAACTATTATGCATTTTGTTTTTATTTTCAGAATAAAACATATGGATTGCATCTATTTTTTTTTTCAACGTTGTCCGCACCACAACATTATTACGCCAGGTTATTTTTCTTATAATTTTGAATACACCCCCCCCCCCCCCCAAGTCGTCCTTACTTTGAAATACATTTAAAAAGATGATGACCCTTTTTAGCTCTCTCTGGTTTGATTCCAGCGCTGAAGAGCTGCAAACATTCTTTACTCTCAACCCAGGCAACGGGGGAAAACGTTTTGACCCTCCATACAACAGCTGCTAAGCAACACGCCCCCTTCACACTCAACCACCAAAAATTAAAAGGCTAGGGCATACCAACTCCCCTATACTTGACACGCCCGACAATAGCCAGTGGGCGGACTCGAGGACTCCCAGAGTGAAAAGAATTGCGTGTTTCAATTTTTGTTTTTTTCCCCTCATATTGATAGCGCCCCAAAGGCTTGAGATAGAACTACATATGGCTTGATATCAAAACCAATGTCGTTTCTGCTATTCTGTCAAATATATATCATTTCATTTTTTTTTTTTTTTTACAGTAACAGTGTTAACGATGTGGTCACTAGATCTATCTTATTTATTTAATTATTTATTTTTGTATATATTTATTTTCTTATTTATTTATCTTTTTATTTATTTCTTTATTTATTCATTTATTTATTAGCTATTTTCATTAAATTTATTTATTTTACAGTAGGTGTTTGTGTCCTTTTTTTTTTTTTCAGTGGATATATCTAAAACAAAAGAATGATGCTTTAGTAAGCTCAATGACGATATTAAACACAATTTTCTTTGATATCACAGAACTCATCTAGCTCTATATCTTTTCAAAGAGAGTGGAAACCCCAAAGTATCGAATATAACCCGGGAAATCGTTAACCACCATGCTCTTTCATTCACTCTATCTCTGTCAGCCACTCACCTCCTTAGGGCGTCACCTCGGTCCCTCCTTCTTTTCTTCCTTGTTCTTTCTTTCCTTTAAGTGACTATCACAACATCAGGATCTCCGCAGCAGTAACGCACCTCAACAGAAGGTCCTTTGAGGTGCAAACCCAGTTTCGAGTAAAATAGAGGTTTTCAGGTTTTTTTTTTTTTTTTAAGATTTGCGATTCTTAACTTTATTACATATTTGATCAAATGCAGTTTCTACAGAATAAAGTGTGTCATAAGTTGTCTTTTAAAACTGTCGAAAGTTAGGTTTGTATTTGAATGTGAGGAAAAAAAATTGTTTAACGTGATAGACTGGTTATTGCCTTCTGTCACAGCACGTTCAAATAGTCAAAGCTTCCGGTAGCCAAGCTCTATGGGGCTCACTCTTCGTCTTTACACTCTTTAGATAGAAGCCTAACGCTCTTTTCAAGAGGTGTAAGAATAGGAAAGGGGGGGGGGGGAGAAGAGGAGAGGGAGAACTGAGACTTGGGACAGTTGAGGGGGGGAGGGAGGGAGGCAGGGGAAGGGTAACAAGGGAGAAAGGGACAAGTTTTTCCTTGGCCTCGCGTGAGTGAACAACAGAATATATTGACACTCTTCGGCATGCGTGTTTTGTAAG
>JBCAUA010656905.1:0-15703 GCA_038406235.1 Peronia verruculata
TTTTTTCCAGAGATTTAGACAACTGTGCATTTGGATTGTTGTTTTATTGTTCATGTACTTAGGGTATTCCTGTAATTAACCCTTTTGTATTAGATCTAATGATTTTGGCCTCATTGCGTAATCAAGCGGAGAGCACAATTTGTTTCCTAAGTGAAAGACAACACAATTTTCGGTGATGTCACTCTTAGATATAAATATTTAAAAGTTATATATATCAAACGAATCAAATAGACTAACATAATAGCTATCTTACATACCTTGATTTGATTTGACCACTGTAAATCAACAGTTATGAAAATTTAATTGCTCTAAAAATGTATTTTTTAATTTCATTTTCAAACAACATTTAAAAAAAAAACAAAACAAAAAAAAACCTCTCCTTTACAAACAAACAAAAAAAAATATGATTTTATAAATATTTCCTTTCGTGCACAGCAATCCCTATTTACATTTTATATGTTTTCATTATTGCCCTGACGAAGAGCCAAGCGGGCTCGAAAATTTGGCAAAGATTTGATCATCACAATCAAGTTGTTTATAGATTTCTATGTTATTTGTTTTGCTAGTTGCCGGTCTGACAGTTCTATTATATTTTTATAAAATGATGATGATGATGATAGTGATAATGTTCATAACTCTGGTGGTAAAAAAAGCGATGATGTTGGAAATAGTGGTTCTGATGAAGAACCGAATATGTTTGAAAATTCGGCAGCACGAACATTCTTGTCATGAATCTTATTTTTATTCCTACAGACTGTTAGCTGCTAATAGAGTTCACCTATATAGCAGGAATCCTATGAATCCATGACCTTGGTCATAAGTTTGTCTCACATCTTGGCTTGACCCTGTTATGAAGGGTATGAAAGTTATGACTTTTTGGCTGTCAGGCCACTGAACCTGGATGTCTTTAAAGTAGAAACAGTAGGCAGTGTTGATGATTTAGTGACGTAGGAAAACGGCCCACCTGCTTCCGGTGCGCGGTGAAATTTTAGAACTTCTGTTCTAAGGCATCTCTGTGGGCTGATGATTTGGAGGGTGGTGGTGGTTAGGTTAGTAGTAATGCCGTAGGTGATGAGGATGTTGCATGGTTAGTATGATGTAGTGATGTCAGTAACACTGTGAAAATGGTAGAGACGGGAGTTGGTGATAGTGATCCATGTGAAAGCTTTTTTAACGTAATCCTCCAATAGGGTTGTCTTGGCTTTTCAATGTGGATAGAATTTGTGCAGGGTTTGTATTGCCTGGACACAACCATTTTTTTTTTTTTTTTCGTAAAGAAATATTAATAGACGAAAGCTCTTCAAAGTGCTCAACATACGCACAAAATCTCCAGTTATTTTTGCTCTTATTCTATAGTTTTAGATGTCGCCGTCTCTAGCCAGTAACTCTGGGAACCGTTGAGCTATTGAACAAGCAGTTTTGTTTTTGTTTTGTTTTGTTATACCAGTAGGTTTTGAATCAGCGACACTCTTATGGAGAGACAGGCGCTCGACCAGAGAGAACTTTCTAGTTGCTGTGCTTTGCGTTCAGTTTTACACAAACTATTGACACACAGGCCATCAGAGCTGGACTCCCCACTGTCTGAAGGTCAGGTGAAACAGATGTGTGAATTGGCTACCTGTCGTGTTTTCCTTCTCACCTCCCTATCCCCATTACCTTTGTCATCCCCCCCCTCTCCCCTTCCTTCAGTGTCTATGTATAAAACAGTTCCCGCGCTCGAAACCTAGTCCCGCATTTTTTCAGTGACTCAACGGTCCCCTGGCTTCCTGTGGGTAGGGGAGCCCGACGTCTAGCCTTCTCGGATAAGGGCCAATATATTTCGGAGGTCCCGTGTGTACGTTACGCACGTTAAAGATCCCTTGGCAGTTGAAAATCGATAGAAGAGTAGGCTTGAGTGCCGCTGTGGGGGCAAAATTTCCAAATTCCAAATTTCTACCCACAAAATTTCTCAGCAAAAATGGACAACTTCTACAAGCCGAGATAATCCTGTCTCTTAGGATTGAAAGGCCTAAGAAAACCAACACATATGGTAATAGCTCACAGGTGAGCATACATGTGGACCCAGGCCTTGTAATGTTGATCCTTCTAAGCATACTGACTTATCAAATCTCGTCATCTGGTCCGTGAGATAAGTATGACAATGTGTTACACTGTCGTTGCCACCGGTTTTGTTTGCTGAACGTAACGTGATTGTCATGGCAGGCAGTACTGTAGGTCCCGGCTATCTCTGGTCAGTTTGAGTCTGTGGAAGACAGGGACAAGCTCTTTGTTATGTTTCCTGTAGTCTCCTAATCGTCCTTGTGACTTTGAGATAGTAAACCTGTTGTAAAGTAGTAAGTCTGTACATTAGTATAGTAGCCCTATAGTGTAACACAGCATAGCATGGCATTGCACAGCACAGTTTATTAAAGCATAGATAGGACAAGATAGGACAGTATAGAATGATATAGGACAGGATGAGGGAGGATAGGATAAGATAGATAGAACAGAATTCTTTAAAGCCTAACGGGAGATATGCCGTTTAATTTTTAAACACAAACAAACAAGTCTAATGAGTGCTGAAGTTAACTGAAAGTATATTTAGTCTTAATCTTCCAAAATGGACAAAGTACGTATTGAGAGCTTAAGAGCACGTGGTCTATTGCATCAGCATGATCTCCCTTTTATTTACTACTTTCATTCTCTAACAGGTTGACGGCCGTCTCGTGTTAAATCTCGGCGGCTCCTTGTAATAAATGTAAAAATACTTAATGTAGGCCTATGTAGCGACGGTATCGAACCTCATAACCGGCCCGATAAGCTGACCCACTTGGCGGTCTATAAAAATATGCGCAGCCGAGTGAAAGACTCTCGCTGACTATAAAGCTGGGTGAAACAGTATGCTGGTTCCTTTACGAGGGCTGATTAGAAAGACGCGAGTCATGGCAGCGGCAGTCAACAGTGTTAGCGTTAGTGGTGCTAGATCTAGTGGTAGCAAGCCTAATGCTGACGTTAGCGATGGACAGAACGGACTGATCCATTCGGGCAAAGATACGCACGGCAATGCAGCGGACCTAAGTTATGAGGTATAGTGTCACCGTCTTTGTTTAAAACGTGAAATTAATTACAAGAAGAATTTTTCTTTCGTTTTTTTTTTTTAAATTCCATGTTTTAATGCACACTGTCTCTGGTGGCGATAATAACATTAGTATATTATGCTACCTTATTAGTATTTAAAGTAATAAAGTCGTGTTCTTGAATTACGCAATACCCGCGGACAATCAGAGTTATCACCAGCCATGTGTGTCGTAATCTTAGTACAGGCCGAGTGCTGCCTGCCGCAGTGCAGATTTGTAAAATGTTATGCATGCAGTGCGCGTATACTGGTCAATGGAATTTTTTTTTTTTTTTTCTCCAAAGTTCACCTGTTGGGCTACTCAGGGGAAATGAACCATGAAATTATGAGGAAGAGCAGAGTTGACAGCAGGGTCAGCCCCATGAATTCTCGTTCTAACATCCTAAATTTTACACAGTAACGGAGCCTGACTTCCTGAAACACACACACACACACACACACACAAAGCAGGATATAGTCTGTAGATAGATCTAGAGATATACTTTTATAGTGCCTGGACTTTTTTGGTTAATTTGTGTTTTATTTTTATTTCCTTTTTTTTTTTTTTTGTACTGGAGAATATTAAAATGTTCAACGATTATTTCCATTCCAAATTATAATTCTGTTGTGATTTTTATTTGATTTTGAACAATTCATTCTTTGACAAGCATTGGCTTTTTTTTTTTTTTAAATGCTTCCTTCACTAAAGTAAAACACATTCGTTGTCATAATTGATATAGTGTCCATCATGAATGCCTTCTCATTAAATAAACGAATGGAAATATGATTAAATTACACACTTGTAGCTATCTATGCATTGTCATTTCTAACCATTTTAAAAATCTGGATAGTGTAGAACTCATAAGTTATGTTGTATTTTGCACACAGAAATGGCAAGCTTAGGTAACTTTTTTTTATTACTGTGCATTTATTTATAGAGAGCTGTAGTGTAAATGTGTTTGTTATTTAAAATAGAAACAGTGTGTGCAAAGTACGCAAACAACAATGGAGGAGAACATTCCTAAGCAGCTTATCAATGAAACATTGTACATGCTATAAAAAAAATGGACACTGATTTGGCATTTTACATCTGAAAAATAATTACAGAGCGTCTATTGGGGCCTGGTATTGCAATGAGGTAGCATAGGCAAATAAAATCTTGCACCACATAGTAAAGGCGAAACAATTTTGTATTGACTCGCACACGGGAGCATCTGTTTGCAGTTTTTTGGGGTTGAGGGGGGCATACCTCAAATAATTATTATACTTTCATGAGAACAAGTAAACTTAGATAAAGTGTATTTTTAAACAACTTGTGTCTAGAAATACACAATTTAATGGAAACAGATCTTTTACATACATATTTTCTTTTCCATATAAAAAGTGTCTCATATCACAAGCATTGACATCCATGTGTGAGTGTATGTACATCATGTAATGTCTTTTTTTCCCTTTTTTTCCTCGCATTATATCTAGCAGTATTTGAGCTGTTCAAAGTTTCATGTCATTATAGGGAGGCTCTATCAAAAAGTAGTAGATACTTCAAGAGTGTACAGAGATGTGGAAGGAGTGAGGGGGAAGGATCAACATTACTTTTCAAATTTGAACATTCGCCTGAAAGATTAACAAGCAGGGAAAGTGAATGGATTGTTTGTCAGTCTGGTTGTGCTAAATGCAGAGGTAGTGACTGCTCCTTTGTTTGATATCATGCAATGGAGGTACATAAACTTGTCAATCTTTTTGACTACACTAATGACAGACTGGGTAGAAAGAAAAATAGAGTATCTTTTTTATGCATTTCAGTTGTTATACTTCCAAGCTAGCTGCATACCGTTCCATTATTTAGAATCTTATTTTGGATATCTCATGACCAAACAAAGTGAAACCATCCTGTCTTACTCCTCAGCTGCCTTGAGTACAGAGCTTTTTTCGTTTTAGAAAGTAATTTCAGACTTTTAGTCTTCACAGTTTTTCTCGTCGATAATAACATGTAATCTGCTGTGAAGATGTGTAATCATATGGCAGACAAACACAGATTCTTTCCAAAGAGAACAGAATGTAGATAGTAAAAAAATTAACAAAAAAACTGTGGACAAGACTACTTTGCAGTGATGATAATGATGAATTATTATCTTATTTCCTGAACATGTGTTTGCTGCAGGCGGCGGTGCAAGCTTTGCTTCAACTCCAGTCTAATGCCGAGGCAATTGCCAAAGCTCGACAGATGCGAGAGGAGAGAAGGACCCAGGCCATACCCAACATGCGGAAGTTCATCCACCGATCGGGCTTGACTGTGAGTTTCTACTTCGATGTTTGGTGTTTTTGGTGTTTTTTCTTTTTTTTTCTTCTAATCCTTTGTGTCACAATCTGGACGTCATATAGTCTGTGTCCCATAACTGTCATGACTACCATTTGTACAGCTCTTAATTTTGCCCCTGAGGTTTGTGCAAACCATGCAAGTAGGTAAAAAAAAAAAATGGTGAATGATCACTCAGTTTCACTTTCACGGTGTGCTATTTTTTAAAAAATTTTTTCAGCCAGTCAAGCTTGGCACATGCATATGCAGTGTATGTAAATTAGTTTTGTTAGGAAAGAAAAAATTATTTTGCTCTTGTTATTTGAATAAAGTTCTGAAAAATTGATTCAATGAAAAATTTTTTTTCCCACAATTTTTGTGTTATATGTTTGAAATGAAAGCAGCAGTTTTTTTTTTTTTCATAATTGACAATGTTTATTTATGAGAAATACTTTGGCTGACCACAAAATCATTCATTGAGAGGGCTGTAATTTTGACTTTATTAATTTGTTTCAGTTTGACTGCAGTGAGCCAAATTTTGTGGTACAAATAGTCCTAACAGCTGACAAACATGACAGATACTTCTGTTTTTTTTCTCATGTTGATCTTAACATTTTTCAGCATGTTGATGAAGCCCAAAATATAAATGTCACTAAAATAAAAATTGGATAGTTATCAGTAATCTTTGAAAAAAAAAAAATCTGATAACTCCTTTGACGACAGCCTCAATGTTATCTAAATCATAATATTTTTATTGTCATATTGTGCTTAGAGGTATTAGCTAAAGTGTTGTGTCCAATACCAGATGGAGGAAATTGACAAGCTTTCAGTCATACATGTCAGTGGTACTAAAGGCAAGGGCTCCACCTGTGCATTCTGCGAGAGGATATTTAGTTGCCATGGTTACAAGACAGGACTGTTCAGCTCACCTCATCTGGTCCAGGTGCGGGAGAGAATTCGCATCAATGGCCAGCCGATCAGCCAGCAGATGTTCGCCCAGTATTTCTGGTCTGTCTATAACAATCTCAAGCAGACAGAGCATCAGGTGAGTCAGGGTAACTTTTTTCTTCATCAGGACTCAGCTCTCAGATGACAACACACATCATGCAATGCTCTAAGGGAATATCAAAACTTCTTTCCAGCTCTATGGGCTTTGCTTTGTATCTATTGGGTGATATTTTTATCTGTGAATTTGTGAATGCTGTGGTCCTGGATATGTATATTCTAAATTATTAGTAAGTTATCCTTCTTCACTTCCTATGGAGCACAGGCTTTAACACCGGCGTTCCAATTATCAGGTCTCTGGCAATCTTCTTCACTACCTCCTACGTAAGATTGGTGGGCCGAAGTTCTACTTTTCTACATGCAGGTTTCATCTTCGGATCTGTTCTGAGCATCCCCATGTCCTTTTTCCTTGCGAGTGCCGAGATACATTGTATTCTACAATAGTTATACATGAAAAATGTTTGGGTAACTCCAAATTGACAAGAAACAAAAACTTATGAAAGTCTGGTCAGAAATCCAGCTTTTCGAATGAGCAAAGATTTGTCAGATATGATGACATTTACAAGCATTCAACTCTCTGGGCGTTACTTGATGTCGCTGAGACAAAAAAGAATAGACATAGTTATGCATTTGTTGTGTCAGGACTTGTAATCATGGTGACAGAGAAAATGTTATCTCAGTTTTTGTTGAATGATTAAAAGTTTGGTTTTACTTCAGTATTCCCCCACAGCATCGTATTTTCTAAGGTATAACTTAATGCGGACACAAAAGTAGCTTGGAAGTTCTCTTTCATTTCTCCAAAGACTTACAAGAATGTGTTATTTTATTTTATACAGGAAAATGGGATTTAGATTTAAAAATACCAGACAGTCAGTTTTTCTTTCTGGAAATGTGGATTAGAGTGTCACAGCAAATTTTGGCGAGATTGAAACTGAAAATAGGCAGAAACTGTTGAAATAAATTGGTTATGATGACTTGGAATAAATTGGTTATGATGAATTGGAATAAATTGGTTATGATGAATTGGAATAAATTGGTTATGATGACTATCCAGTGGAATTTCATCCGAAAATAATTTCTTCCCTCTCCATCTTTCTCTCCATCCTCTCTTTATTTTCTTTCATTTGTCTTACTTTTTCTTCCTTTCTCATTGTGCAGGCTGAATCAGGAGCAGACAAGCAAGAAGCAGGAGGAGATAAGCAACAGATGCCCGCCTACTTTGCTTTTCTGACGATTCTCTCCCTGCATGTGTTCGTAAAGGAAGGGGTAGATGTAGCCATCATGGAGGTTGGGATTGGAGGCCAGTATGACAGCACTAATGTTTTCCGTCTTCCAGCTGTGTGTGGAGTTACTTCCCTTGGATTTGATCACACTAGTTTGCTTGGCAATACAATCGAGGAAATTGCCTGGAACAAAGCTGGCATATTTAAGGTAAACTGGAGATGTAATGAGAATGGTTTGTGCAAATGGAAAATGTATCTATGGCCCGTACAAATTAAAAAAAAAATGACAAGCAATGAAATAAGGCTACATGGAGTGCAAGTTAAAGTTCTAGCACAGCAAACCTGTGATACAAACAAGGAGGAATGGATATCTAGATAAGAGCAGCACACACAATGTGATCCTCCTCCTTTCTTGCTTAGTTAAAATATGTCAGTAGATCTGTATATCTTTGTATGGGCTTCATTGAGAACATTAGATTTGACCGATCGTGGAGTCACAAACAGTAATTGACACCAAATGTTCTTATAAGATGAGATAAAGGCTATCGTTATGTGTGCTCAGTAGAAGGACATTCCATTAACAGTAGATGAGACACAATATAATATGTAAGATACACTTAACCCTTACAGGCAGACGATGACCATTCTATATCAATCATTTCAGAGTTCAGTTTACTGAAATAGATCGAGTAAAAGCCCAAATATGGTAATTTGCATGGCCTAACAAACATTAATAAGGATTTACAAAATGGTCGGCCATTTTCTCAATAAATTCAGCGGCAACAACAGGTCGCCCCCATCGTCTTTAATTGCCAATATGTCAACTTCTACTTAAGGCAGAACAAACAAGGGAAATGAATAATCTTTACAGTGATACCAATAACTCCATAATATGGTCCAAATCTGATGAGAGTCTGATGTCATTGTGTCATGTCTCAACTATCTCCAGTGGCATCAGAAGACGGCAGACGTAAGGAAACAGTGTCTCAGGTTGATAACCATATCATTGATGTGTCTCAGGTTGATAACCATATCATTGATGTGTCTCAGGTTGATAACCATATCATTGATGGCAGAAATGAGATTCTGTAATGCTCATCATAGTCCTTCACATCTTTTGAAATATTTTCACTGATCATAGAGTGGGTGCAGAGAACCTCCCACATTATGTTGAGCTTTGATCTTACTTACTTACTTATCCAAGCCAGCGGTTATTTGAGCTTTAACTCTTTGACCTGACGCTGTGGAAAAATATATGTATGTTTTCTTCAGTTGTTGAGGGGTTGAGTACAAGGTGTTCCAGGGATCATGTTGGGGAGGGAGATATTCTTTGCGGAGGTCTTCGAGCGCTGCACATTCGAATAGTAGGTGAAACTATGTTGAAATATACTTATAAGTCTATCATATCTCTGTATGGGATTGTCTGTTTGATGACAGAATCATTCGTTTATATGACTGTGTTGAACATGGTTATAGATCTGCCATGATCTAAATCTGTAGGAAATTTTTCCTCTGATCCTGACTCATTCATGGTCTTCACTCTGACCATCTGTTCTTGGAACTGTTCAGAATCAAGGTTTCCTTGTGGCATGTATTCAGCTGTAACTGTAACAAAATAGCACAGTAGAAAGTTAGGCGTGCCCTCAGCCAGCAGATTTGTTCTGTGTAACTTAAGCCATTTCAGTACCATTAATAATTGTTCTAGACATTTGATAGCATTGGAATAAATCAACAGGTAATAAAGCTGCTGTATATTAAATGCATCAGCGTTCAATACTAGAAGTGGTGGAGGGGACCCACCTTGTCACTATAAGATAAGATAAGATAACTTTATTTTCCACAACAGTAGAATTTTTTTGTACAATGTAAAATCGAGCTGGGTTCAAAATCATAACAAGTCGTAAAAATTATGCATAATGTTAGATATATTAAATATATAGCGCCAAGATAACTCAGATCAGATGTAAATTAACAGTGTTAGGCTTCGAGAAAGCACTATGCCTGATACTTATGATACATTTTTATATACATATAATTCTGTGCTTGTTTATTGAGAAGTGAGTGGTTTGTTGTATGACTGCTATGTCAAATGCTCATCATGTTATTTTAATGTGAAATTATTGAACCGAATGTCTGCATATAAGCAATAAAGGGCAATCGATCTTATTCCTAGGAACTTGTTCTTTGCTGTTTTACATTTAGAAGATGTCTCTTACTTTTACACCAAAATATACCTAGATGACAGTTCACATTACAGTTTGTACTATGCAAACAAACCAATGCCTTTCTCAACACGTCTTACTTTTGTTTATCTAGCAATGAATCCCTCCTCCGAGTACGAGTTTGTGTATGTATGAGTTTATTTGCTATATGTTACTTAGAATTCAAGCATATTTTAGTAATTCACTTGGAAAATGACTCAATATACCTACTTCCACTAAACAATTCTCAAATCGTTATTTCTGGTCACATAGATATGAAAATAAATAAATAAATAAATAAAGCTTATTGACTGTTTCGTCACTTGCTCCACCTCCTTTGTGGGCGTCAGAAATCGGGACGGAATCAAAGAAGGGAAAATAATTAAAGGCGAATGCATTGCAAATAATTGTTCGATTTTCTGGCTAGCCTATACCTGAATTAACTATGAACAATATTTTTTTTTATGTGTAACCGTTGTACCGTCTGCTACTCATTGTAAAAAGTGAACTACTCATATTATCAGGAGAAAGAAATGAGACTAAAATAATGGGGAACATTATGTAAGTTATGTATTTTACTGATAATGCAAGAGAGAAAGAGAGAGAAAGAGAGAGCACAAAGGGGGAGAGAGTGAGAGAGACCTACAAACGTTAAGAGAGAGCGTGAGAGAGGGAAAGAGAAGTGAATGTGAAACTTTTGAATGCAAAGCGAGAACATCAAATAATGACCATTTGATAAAAGTGAATGTGAAACTTATGAAAGCAAAGCGAGAACATCAAGTAATGACGATGTGGTAAAAGTGAAGGTGAAACTTGTAAAAGTAAAGCAAGAACATCAAATAATGAAGATGTGATAAAAGTGAAGGTTAAACTTGTGAAAGTAAAGCAAGAACATCAAATAATAGCGATGTGATAAAAGTGAAGTTGAATCGTGAAAGCAAAGCAAAAACATGAAATAGTTGCGATGTGATGTGAAACTTGTGAAAGTAAAGTAAGAACATCAAATAATAGCGATGTGATAAAAGTGAAGGTGAAACTTGTGAAAGTAAAGCAATAACATCATAATGGCGATGTGATAAAAGCGAAGGTGAAACTTGTGAAAGCAAAGCAAGCACATTAAATAATAGTGATGTGATAAAGGTGAAAGTGAAACTTGTAAAAGTAAAGTAAGCACATCAAATAATGGCGATGTGATAAGGGAGAGTGAGTAACTGGTAACAGCTTGATCAATGGCATCGACAGCGTGACAGAAAAGACGTAATTGTAAGCGACGGGACAAGAGACTGATTATGAGGATGAATAAAGAAAAACAATATGGACTGAAGTAGGATGCAGATGAATAATAAGGAGACCGGTAAAAGAATCTGAAAGTCTGGTCACTGTCTGAGAAAGTGAACTCAGTACCTGTTTGTTACCTGTCTTGAACATGTACGTAAGTAGTTAAGTTGGCAGATACTATCGTTGTTAGATACTTACCTTTGCCAGACACAAGCGGTGCTGAACAAACAGTGTATACAAGAAACAATCGCCTTATTGTTCAAAAATTTATCACAAAAAGCAACAACAGCAGCAACAGCAACAGCAACAGCTATTACTACTACTACTGCCACTACAAAATTGCTTGTTCAAGACCGCCTGTTTCTGGCAAAGGGAAATGGCAAGGCTGCTCTGCAGAACACAGCTGCCCTTAACCTATACAAGCAATGTAAAGGGGAAAAAAGCACGCACGCACGCACACACACACACACATACACACACACACAAACACACACACACACAAAGACACACACACACACACGGCATATTTAGGCTCTTTGCTTGAAACATTCATTCGGAAAAAAATCCACGATATACAGACCCGGCACTTCCGAACGTACCTGAGAAATCTGCTGCCTTTCTGTCTGATAACTTGAAAAAAAATATGTCCCATATTAACAAGCACTTCAATATGATAAGTCCTGGACAAAGCATAGTTTTACTTACGCCACGTCAATATTATAAGTCCTGGACAAAACATAGTCTTACTTACGCCCGAACTGCCAGGATTATAAATGTGTGGTTTGTGTAAAAAACAAAAATCGCATTGGAAATACATGTACTAATTGTATCTTTCTAACTATGAATTGAACAGCTCTTAAAATGAAATTTATGTTTTATCAAGTCCACTGTCATTCCATCAGTCTAGAATAGGATTAGGAATCTTAATTCTACAGAGACTATTCTCTCCGTCGGTATCCTTACGTCTCGAGAGGCGATGGTGTAGCGCTAGGTTTGGGGATGGCATCTTCTAGAGTGGCCGAGGAGCCCCATCCTAGAGTGGCAGTCTCGCGAACAGTTGTTGCAAGTAAATGGGGTTGGCACTGCCACAGGGGCTGTCCTTGCCTTTCTCTTTGCCCTCTTGTCTGTGAGCTGGTTGTTTCTGGTGGTTTCTGCTCGCTTCATTCCCTAGAGACTAATGCTTCAAATATAATAAATACTACGACCGAATAACACCATCAACAACAACTACAACAACAACAAAGACTTCAGACGAATGCATGTGCATAATTTGCTCAAAGATAGCATTCAGTGACCACTACATTCACTCTTCGGTGAATATTACAAATGGTTTCAGCGTTTCAGTCGTCAAGTGCTGAACAGTTCTAAGCGATTTACCTTAAGCGTATTATCTTGATATTTCTGGACAGCAAAGAGATAAATGATGTTAACGTCTACCTGCTTTGTTTATCAAATTTCCTTAGTTTTTCATCTCATTGACAAATTATTGTTAATACCATCATCGACAAGATTGTGCTACAAATGGAAGGAGTAATCGAGCGTATATAAGACTAAGCTTTGTGCAAGGTTTATCATTCTGAAGTACATGTAAATGTGTGCCACATTTTCGTCTCAGAATTATCAGACTGAAAACAAGACCAGCAGATTTCTCAGGTACGTGCGGATATGGCGGGGCGGGGCTTCCTTGTCTTGACATACAACAAATGCTCCTCCCGTTGACAACCCACTTGATTCCATTTACAAACAAACAAGGACGCTGTAGCAAAGCTGTATTTAAACACGGTGCTCCCTGCTAACGGAATGCAAGAGGAAGCGAAGTCTTACATACAATGAATTGATTCGTGTGCTGTTGGTTCTGGACATTTCCTCAAAACCCCCATAAGTTCAGGTGTATCCTCCACCTCTTTTCACGAATATTCTTTCTCTTTCCCACACGAATGATCGCTAGATTATTGCTACACCATATTTCTCTCTTACACAGACTTGCCATACGTTTCTGTGACATAAGCTTAGATTTCTCAGGTGTGGATTCGGGAATCTTCAGTAACATGAAACTGGAACGCTCCTGAAAACAGTTGGTAGTGTGCAATTGAATGACCAGAACGAAAATACCTATCATGTTTCACACATTTGTCGTCAAGGTTGAGAAAGCCATATTGAAAGACAGACCAAAAAAAGAAAAAAAGGGGGGGATCAGTGACAGATTAACAATGAAAAATTAAGGTGGCAGTTTCCTAACACCATAAAATGTAAAATTAGCGTATATGAATGGCCAAATTTCAATATTAACGAGTTTTTATTTATTTTTTCTTTTCTTTTTTAAGGACTTCAATTATTGTGTGTTTAGGTTTGTTTCTTTTTTTTAATGGCGTTATGTGCCCCTGATCACAGTCGCACGATTTTGTGCCCAGAACATAGCCATCAGCTGATTAACCGACTAAAACAACAACAAGAACAACAAACAAAAAATGGCGCGGGTCTGTTCCTCGAAACTTAATTCGGTTGTTTGACATGGGAGCCGAAGTTCGAAACCTGACACACAAACATCAAGTCCATGAAATTGTCATTATTACTGTTTGACTTGAACATCTTCGAGCATCTCTAACAGATGAATGTTTTTGAAACTTTACTAGAAAAAGGTTCATCTCAAACCGACTTTGCAGTCAACGAAATTTATGAGACTTTCTCTTTCAAGAGTTCACAAGACATTCTTCCTAATACACAACAGCAGAAGGAGGAGGTTCGGTGGGACGGGGTGGTGGCGGAGGGGGGGGGGGCAACAAGAACGAACAGCGATTGAATACTCTTCTTGACTGAATGAATTATAGATAATGGATAAACGATGACTAGAAGAGGCCGCCTTGTCTCAGCTCCATTTCTTTTGTATGAAAAGTGTACATACTCATGTGTTATCGCAAAATGAACTTTGCACATGCTGTAGAATGACATCATTGCACATGAGTGGACGCGGTA
The DNA here is from genome assembly GCA_038406235.1 of Peronia verruculata. Classification (NCBI taxonomy): domain Eukaryota; kingdom Metazoa; phylum Mollusca; class Gastropoda; order Systellommatophora; family Onchidiidae; genus Peronia; species Peronia verruculata. The sequence continues at coordinate 14,071 of JBCAUA010656905.1, forward strand.
TTGACGAGATACAAATCGACTGTCCCCATTGTAGTTTAGACGGTTGCTTCCTGCTCTGACCATATCAGTTATTCAAGAGGATCTCCCAGACACATGGCTGGCAACACCAGGCCTTTACCGCACTTTCATCTCCGTTCGCCATTTAGCGGCAGATAAATACTGTTGTGCAATGAGAGGGGGCTCTGTGAAGAAATGACGATTTGGATCTAAAATACCGAAATTAAAATTTAAAAAAAGATACTTTTTATGTTTCTAAAATAGAGTATAATAACATTTTCTTCATGGAGTATAGATGCCCAGAGTGAAAGATCTAAAGAAAAGTTTTATTAATCTATCTTCGTCACAGAATCATCCCTCTCCGACTAGTCTAGGTCATAATTTGTATTCATTAAGTCCTTACCAACAAAAGTGATTCAGGAAACATTGTCGGAGTCAAAAATGACGCCAGAAATTGCAGTTTCCTTTGATAGCACACTGATTAAGCGAGAACATTTTTCTCAGAAGGTATTCTTGTGGAGCTATGAAATTATTATCAATCTTTACAAAGCAATTTTCTCAAAAGTTCTTTTTAATTTAAAATCTTAACATCTCAAAACTATTGACGTTAGAACTGGAAAAGCTGGCTTGGATTTAGAGAAATGATTATCGTAGGGAACTTTCTATATTTTGTACAGTTTGTCACAGCAAAAGGCAGACTTGTAATTCCGGACACTCTTAGAAAAGACTCATTTTTGAAACTGCACACACACACAGCAGTTGGAACACTTCCATGTAATATTGTTTGGAGTATTGTTGTCGAAAACAATTTTGATTCTGGCGTGCATATTTTCATTTGATTTTATTATTATTATTTTAATTGTGCCCAAAATCCGCTACGGCCCTCGTTACCATAGCAAATAACAAAATTCCAAATTGATGTACTAAACATATAATTATTAACCCACACCTGTTCAACAGTTTCTTATACTAATTCAATAAAATAAGTCCAAATAATAAAATAATAATAATAGTAATGATTAAAAACGGCATACGATTGCATCGCAGCATAGAGCAACTATTTTCTCTCCGCACCATTGAACGGAAATGTATCGCTGGTGAATGGCCCATTCCTTTTGTTCACAACCGTGACGTCATCCGACAACCTGGTGGCAACTTTTGACAGACGATAACAACGCAAAACATGTCTGCCTATCAGGACAAGCCACTTTATTGGTAAGTTTTAATTTGGACATTTACCGTGTATCGTCGGTATTAACGTTGGCCAATTTTGTAATTGACTAGATCTGTGACATGAGATCTATTACAGACATGACAAGCAGCAAGGTGATCCACTTCTAAAGGCTATCCTATCGAAAGTCGTTCGACGACTTCTCTGGACATAGATCTAGATCTAGCCGTCTAAAAATAGATCTAGACTAGATCTAGATCTAGATCTAGATCTAACCGTGCTAGATCTTGATCTACTAGATCTACGTAAGTGGGATAGATCTAGATATAGATCTAGATATAGATCTATTCATTTGCTTGCAAGTTAAGTCACAGTGCTCTATGCAAGTATATAGATCTAGATCTAGATCTATAGATTACACATAGATCTAGATCTATATATAGTGCTGCGAAGTCCGCGCCTCTA
>JBCAUA010657015.1:0-15703 GCA_038406235.1 Peronia verruculata
GTTTACTTGCTCTGCGCATGGCAGACAAATCTGGACGAATGGTGAGCTCTCAGACTTGTCACATCATATAAACAAAGTCACATGTGAGCGATGTTTCCTAGGTCATGTGATTTTGCTGAAAATACCTAATTGAGTAATTTAGTCAATTTATTAGTGTGGTATTTTTTAGATTGTAGATTAATTTTTTTCTTCAGCTTGTCCTGTGGGAAACTTTGGTGTAAACTGCAGTTCTCAGTGTCACTGTCTAAACAATGAGCTCTGTAACAAAACCAATGGAAACTGCAATGGTTGGAAATGTGACAGAGGCTACACAGGCCTGCCCCAGTGCCAGGAACGTAAGTGAGATAAGAACTTTGCATCAAGGCTTTTAGGCCCAAAATAGAGTGATATAGTGAGAGTGACAGTATAAATGAAGGAATGAAACAAAGTGATAAAATAATAGAAGCTTACATCAGTGCTATCAAGTAAGTTGAGAAGGAATACTGAGATGTCTCAAGAGGTTCCAAAAGTTTTATAGTGGTAAAATAACACAATCAAGAGTGGCAGTGCAAATGGAGGCAAGAAAGAGAATCCGGGGCATTACAAGCCTACCTCAGAGCCAAGAACGTAAGTAGTAAATAGACAAAATAGACAATGCACCTTTGCCTGAAGGATTATGGGGGGCATGTAGAGGTGAAGTATTTCAGTCAGAGACAAAAAAAATGAAGCACAAGAGAGAATTTTTTCAGTGACAAAAGTATAAATCGTGAAGTATAAATCAAGATACTATGTCAAAGTGACAACACAAAACTATGGAATAAGAAAGTGGTAAATCAGTGTCTTTTTGTCTCAGTGCTAGGAACACAAATATAGAAAGAGCTCTGCAGCAGGGCTTAGATGTAAGGGACTTATATAAATGCAATAATACAAATTAGTATCACAAAGTCTAATTCTGTGCCAGGGGCGCAGATGAGGAAAAAACACTGTGACAGAACTCAAGGGATTCTGAGCTGCATGTAGGACTGACATTATACAATTCAATGCACGTGAAAAAAGAGAGGGAAACGTTCCTCTGTGCATGTTAGAGAGAAAAATCAAAACAGAAAATACTAGGAAGGCGGGAAGAATGTGAGAGAAGCAATTGAGTTTGGTTTGCCAGAACTTTGACATCATTGAAGTGACACAAAAATCTAGGGTTTGACTCCCCTTAAGCTAGGTATTGAACCTGTTACAGTTACTAAACTTGCCTGTCCACCAGAAAAGATTGTACCAAATAGAATAAAATGATATAAAATTAATGACAGAATTTCAGTAGAATATTCTGCTTTAGTGTTGAAAGGATTGCTTTTGAAAGTATATGCTTGCTTGAAAGGATCTGATGTGTGGAATTTGAGACCTGGATATTTTGATGTTTTCTGGTTATTCTCTTTTCTTACAAGCTCTTGTGGAGCAGTATGTAAAAGTATTGTGAAGAAGGTTTTATGGCAATATTCTTCTTCGTCGTGTCATCTCTTTTGAGGTTGACATGAAATGACTCGCCATCTCTGGCTGTCCTCCACTCTTGTAGTACATTCCTTCATAGATAGATTTGTCAAGTCCTTGATGTCATCCATCCACATTCTTTGCTGTCTTCCTCTCGCTCATTTTCGCTTGATCTTCCCCTCCAGTATATCCTTACTGATGGAGTTGTGTCATTTGATGTGACCAAAATTTCATAATTTATGGAAATATTACCCTGTTATATTTCAGTTTGTCCTGTAGGGACCTTTGGCCTGGACTGCCTGTATGAGTGTCATTGTCCTGAAAATGACAACTGTAGCCACATCAATGGAGACTGCAGTAGTGGCAAATGTCACCCTGAGTGGGGCAGTTCTGGCTGCCAGAGAAGTAAGTTTTAAAGAGTTGTACTCAGTTCAGCTGTAATCTCAAAACTTAGATACGTTACTTTGTAGCTTTTTAACCCTTAGCTATGTTTTTTTTTTTCTTTCTACTTGAATTATTTTCACACAGTGAAGTTAAATGGAAAGTGAAAAAAAGTCAATGTCCAAAATGAATTGTAACTATGAAGAGCTAGTTGATGGAAATGAATGATATGTAATAGATAAATAATCTAATATAAAAGCAAGGTTAAAAAACAAAATTCTGGGGGGTGGTTGGATAAGAGAAAATTATTTTTGTATTGTAGATTTTATTAAAATTTGATATCATCATTATCAGGGGTAAGTGATCTGTAATTTTGATTTTTTTAAATTTTAGGATTGCCTAAGCTGGCCCTTCCTCCAGAAATTGTGGCAGTCAGATGTGGCAACATTACCCTCACATGGGATCGTTTCAATGATACAAATGACATTGGTCAGGGCCCAGTTGGTGAATATAGGTAATTTTGTCCTCGGATTATCATTTGTCTTACACCTAGGGCAAATGAGTCGGAAGTCATGCCATGCGATCTCGATCTTCACAAAATGAAAATTTAACTTTTTTCCCACCTGAAAAAAAAAAAAAATTTTTGATATCCTAGTCACAGAACAGTTAAAAACAGCCGTAGGTCAAGATCACCTACTATGACTTCCGACTCATTGGCCCTTGTCGCAAGACATTTGTATATGTCATTATAATAAAGGATGATCTGTGGGACATTATTTTTTTCATGTGAAATAAATAGATGTTTCTCCCTGAGGAAAACTTATTGTGACTTCTTATCTCACTTTGCAAAACCCTGCCTTCCCTTGTCAAAGTTTAGCTTACATTATTCTCTCACCTCAAAGCAGTTTGCCTCATTTAGTCTGATCTTATCTGTTTAATGTCATTTTATTTTACCTTGTTTTAGTTTGCCCTATCTTGTCTTAAATCAGTTAAGCTCTCTTATTTTGTTCTGCTTTACTTTACCACATCTTCTATTATTAAGTCTTAAATAATTACTTTTCATTATCTCATCATAACAAACACAGTTGGGTGTCTGACTTTAATTTGACTTGTTACATCTTATCATATTATCTACTTCTCTCACCTCATCTCATTACGCTGTGTCTTATTTTTGACTGCACTTCCTCATCCACAGGCTGTATATGAAGTTGAACCATACAGAAAGTAATGCTGACCCACCTTGGGTGTTTGTCAACAATATCAATGTGGCAAGTAGTAGCGGTCCCAAATACAAATACAGCGTACTCACCAATCTCCTTCCTGATGCTGAGTACAACTTCAGGGTGGATGTCATCGGTCTTGACTTTGGCAAGTTGATGTCGAGAGTCAGTGCTGGAACAAAATCAGATATTGTGATGAATTCTTGCACAAGTGAGTTGACCTTAGTAACTGTAAGGGAAAATAAATTCATTAAATGGAACTGTTTTAAATTTAATGCTGGGCCTGTACTGAGCATCAATGATGCTGTCAGTCTCTCTTGCTCCTTACTGCTAACCTCTATCTGTACTCAGTCTGCCTACATTGCCAATCAGCACCTGTCCTGTCCTTTCCCATAAGCAATCAGAAACATGGATTTTATTCAGTATTATTAATTGATACGTGAAGAAGAAAACTGTATGCCTGATTTTGGGTTCCATCTCTACCTCATCTGCCTGTTATCAGTTTGCAACCTCTGTCAATAGATCCTGTGAATAGGTGGGGCATGCTCATCAGTAGTCAGAACATTGGATCAGGAAGGGGAAGAAGGGTGGTAGGTGTTGGGCTGACCATGAATATACTGTGCTCATTTTCCCAAAGTGAAGTGGTTAAAGTGCATTTTAATATTATAAAAATGTCTTGAAATTTTACCAGATAGTAGCAAGTGCAGTTGCAGACATTTCTTGAAACTGCACTTAACCACATGCAATTTTACAGTAGAAATGTGTCTCAAGATTTTGTCTTGGTACACTTAACCTCACAGCGAGCAAGAGATTGATTTGTTCATTTATTCTGTTATTATACAGGGTGGCCTTAAGTCCTTGCCCATCCATATACATCTATTTAATTCTAAAGAGGAAATGAACGCAGCTGTTATCAAACCATGGCTTACAGGAACAGTAATCTTAGCTATGTCAAGGAAAAATGCCTGAATGAAGATGGTGTCACATAATATTGTGGAGCAAGGAAGAGGGACATCACACAGACATAGATATACATGTATATGCATGGGTAGAGACTCACGGGACACTCTGTATTTTGAATATTTATTAATGGATTTCTAGGACTTTCCAAAAAACATTCAGTTCAGTGGCTAGATAATCCACTCTTACTGTTCTTCATTCCATAAACTTTTATTTCTTGAGCTGCAATAAACATTATGGACTCACTAGCATTCCAGTAGTTTTCTTTGACACTTGTATGTGTAGAGTCTAATGTATAAGTATAAATTGACTTAGTAGCTGACATACTTTTATAATTGAAAAGCCAGGGTCAATGGAAACAGATTTATCCACTGCCGTGGCTAATCTGTCCACCATCTCTGCTCAGAAGAAATCTTCAGATTTACAGAGATCACTGTGGTCATTATGAATGTGAATCTCTGCTCTTATCTTTATGAAGCCATTATGCATCTTTCATGTTATTTTCCTCAAGTTATTGCAAACAATCTGCAATATGTAGGAAAATCAAAACAGATCTGATGACAAATGGGCAAATAATTCCAAACTGTGACAGCCTTATTCCCAGAACAATTCTGCTAGATATATGTGATTTAAAAACAATCAGTGAAATAGAATCAATTATTGAAGTACAAAATATTTTTTGTTAAAAATTACATTGTTTAACTTCCATTTTATCTGTATTATTATTATTGGAATGAGCATGTTTAGAGAGACATTTTTGTACTGTTGATGTCATTGGAGCTAATCAAGGGCATAGTTATTGTTTTTAAATGGCTGATAAGCTTTAACTTATTCTTACAACCATCATTTATTTCATTTCTTGTTTGTCATTAAAGCTACAACTACTCCAGAGCCTGAGAGCACCACAAAGTATATCATAGGTGAGTCCTTTCTGAGCCAGTCCCTCTGGTCTTAGCTAAGGTCACAATTGTATGGTCATGATTTTGGTGTATTTATCTTAAAAGAAATATTCAATTTCAGTTTGAATTTGAAGCAAAAAGTGTGCCATCATTTCTCTTCATCAAAAACTTTGAGCTTGTGGAAGTTTTTCAGATAGTACGGGAAAATCATCAAACTTGGGTTCTCAATCAAGATCAAAAGATTAAATGTAGGATATTTTGTTTTTGTTTGAGTTATTTTATCAGTCTGGGAGTTAGACAGACTTGTTCACAAATATGTAGTCTGTGAGTGCTCACTGACAGAGTCATCAATTATTAAATACATATCAGAATAAACCAAGTGACTACTTGCTTCTTGCACTGAATAAGTCTGTCATCATCTTTTGTTTCAGCTCGGAAAGTGTTTGAGAGTGTAACCATAACCTCACCAAACAGCACATCCATTCGCATTGAGTGGGTGGTTCTCCCTGAACTGAGGCAGTACTCATACAACATTACCATTGCCAAAAAGCTTTTGGGTAATGGAGACTGTGACAACGTGACAGATGGTTCAGTAGAAATAGTAAGCTAACTTGTCCATGCAACATATATGAAATGACAAACTAATTAGCTTATTATTTGTTGAACATTTGAAGTGTGAGTATACTGACTTGTTTGCAGAATTAAATAAATTTGTCTGTTTAAGAAATCATAAGAAAATAGTTAGATTTACATAGGACTTTTGAAATACGAACTTTTCATTGTTTGCTTTCTGCTAGTGATGTTAACTAAAAAATGAATTCATTTGTTATCATTATTATTATTTTTAAAAAAAGCACATAACTTTTTTTCAGTATGGCCCCACAAGACTTGGTAATGATCCAGTGGAGTTCGAAAGCATTATGAGCTGGAGCCGCTATCAGTTCAGTATAACTGTTGCAGCCTTATCAGGAAATATTAGAGAGAGCTATATACAAGAGATTATTTCACAAGCTGCAGGTATGTACAGAGCAAGCTTCTCTCATGATGTCGAAATAGAAACCAGACAATATTTTACATAATCAGGCACTTATGTCTGTGAGTGCCTGTCTCGCAATCTGAGACAGGGAGGAAAATTTAAAACATGGTGCAACTTCAAGAAACACATTTTCTCGTAAACCAAAGGTTACACCCCAGGATTTAAAATTGGTCATTCACCCCTGGCATCAATGGTAGACCCCTAATTCAACATCGTTAGAAAACAGGAAAACAGAATTGACAGAATATAAGGTTTTCTGATTTTGAAGTGCTTGTCATGCTCAAAGCAGGATCAAATTAAGATGTTTGAAAGCTAGGAGCGTAAAAAGAAATTTCAAGAAATCCTCTCATATGAGATCCTTAGGAAAACAGCCATCAGCTATCCATTGTACAGGTTCAAGCCAGCACAGCCTTCATTGTCTTGGCAGCATGTGCATGATGGAAAGATCAGCATGTGTGAGGAACTGGGCTTTTGTAGCTTTGTTGCTCCAGTTGACGCAGAGAATGTGGCAGAGACAACATAGGTGAACAACTTTATTACATTTTAGCCTATATTGTCCAGAATTTATTGCCATATAAGAGGTTGGCAATGATACAGGAGTTGTACACTGCCATTTTGGTTGGTATGGTAGCTTTGGATTCTCCCAAACATGCATGACAAATCATCCTAGAACTGTTGCCTTTATGGGTCTCAGCATGAGAGGCAGATTGTTAGTAATGGCAAACACAAGGTATGTTAACCAATCTACAGTGTCCAATATGTGGTTGATGATGTTAGTGGCAGGTGGAGTTGTCACATCTTGACCCAGCCTGTTAGCCTTTTTTTGACTGATGGAACGTCTGAAGTATTTGCCTGATTGAGAAAATCTGCCCATGAGGCACTGAAGTTGTTATTCTGAGTGAAAAGTGCCCCAGCATTTGTTGGCAAAAAGCAGGTTTCTAACAAGAGCCTCCAATACCTTCATTGTAGCACTCATTCCTGTGAGGCTGAGGAGTTTGCCCATCTGATTTGATATGTAGGTAGCCTACAGGTATGTTCCTTTACTGGAGTTACTAAAGATGTGTTTCAGCAGCACAGAAAAAAAAGATGTTAGACAGTGCTGGTATAAAGATGCAGCTTTGCTTTACGTCATGATTTAAAGTTTTCAGGTTAACTGCTCTCAAACTGAATGTTATCATGGAATGGTGTGATCATAGAATATCTCCCATAATGGGAAGCATTTCCTGGGGATGTAGCTCATCACAGGTAGGCTGCTGCTTCCTGTGTTGTTTTGACACTGTGAGATGAAGCTGGAGTGTCCCCTCCAGGGTGCAAGCCAGGACAGAATGTTTAGGAGAAACAACTGTAGTCCAAACAGCACGATCAGCCTCTCTACACTGCTTGTGGATTCAAAGGAATGGTGAAAGCCAGTACAATTTTGCACCAGCAATGTTGCAGGAGTTGCCGGATTGTCTATGAATATAAAACAGGCAACTGTTTGTGTATAATTCTGCAAATTCAAAATCCTAATTGCGTTGGTCCATACAGATTTCAAACCAAAGCACCCAACCCAGACACAAACAAAAAGAAAATTAATTTCTTTTCACTATCTCAATTGATCACATCTTGACCCAGCCCGTTAGTCCTTTTTTTAGACTGATGGAGAGTCATTTTTTATTTTTTAATATTTTATTGTTTAGTTGCATGTAATACTTAATATCTTTATTTTCAACTAAACAGAACAGAAGCATTGAAAATAAAAGACATGTGACTTAGGGAAGCTATTGATTCCTCTGAGTGTTCAGTTCCCTAGCAGTTATATATATATATTTTAAAAAAAAAGGTAAAAGTACCATCCCTTGACCCGCAGAGGGGAAATTGGCCTTGCCAGTTCAGACTGCATCGCCGCAGTGCAATGCCATTGTATTTCCCCCTATATACAGCAGGTACCTGTTTTACAGATGGGTTGGCTGAGGAAAATTGTGTGTTAAGTATCTTTCCTAAGGATACAACATGCAACCATTGCGATTCGAACCACTGACCTCTGCTTCCAAAGGCTGCAGTGCAAATCACTGAGCTAACACACCACATTTTAGATATTACGTGATTATCAAGCCAAAGTATATATTTTATAGTTGAACTGCATAACAAAACGGCTGAAAATGATAGCGTTAATTTGATGTAGAATGTATTTATCATTTCAGTTCCTCTTGAAAAAGTCACAGCAGATAGAGTGGACAGAATAAGATCTACAGAGGCAGAGTTGTCTTGGAGTCCTGTTCCCTGCAATCGAAGGAAGGGTACATTGTTCACTTTGGATTGTTATCTGTTCAAGCAATGTTTACACAAACTCACGATCTTATCCTTGACAATGAAAACCCTGCAAGAGACAACAGAAAGTACCTTGTCTTGTCATGATTGATGTTGTTACCTAGAGCTAGATCTAACAAGTGTGGCACCCAGATAAATTATGATGTCTGTAGGTCTTAAAAAAAAAAAAAAAAAGAAAGACAGAAAATCTCAAAAATTAGATATGTTGGACCCATATATTGTTGAAATATCTTGGCTATCATGAAATCATTTGATTTTTGTCTGTGTACAAGTTAATACAGATACACGCAGAGCACAAATGCTTGTAGAACACAATCTCATTGACTCAGAAATTTATAATAAGTCCTTTTAAAATTTGGCATAGTAAAATCGGTAGAATTGTAAGAATTCCTATTAACTCAAACAAATAGAAAGTCATATTCAGTATGTATCACATTCTTAAAATGTAATAGTCAATGAAAAGTGTTCCTCTGAGAGAGATGGGCCTGTCTGTCAGATATTTGGCCTGTCTTTTCAAAACACATGCATCAAAATTCCCTCTTGTCCCTCAATATTACACTTTTCATTCACAACCTATTTTCATTTTTCCCTATAGCACATGTGTCGGTTTTGTGCTAATATGACAGAAAAATACATGTATCAAAATTGATTTTCAACAACCAGTCTGCGTGTGATCATACTAATAATTATTTTTATAGTTAGCAAAGTTATGCTTTTGATTATGTATGAAATCTCATTCTTTTTATTCTTGGGCTCTTGTTGCTGGTAATAATTTTTTTGTTTTTTTTTTACTCTGCTTGTGGGTACATCCAACATTCTATATCCAAAGGTCCACTGCAGCGATATGACATAAATCTAACAGCAGACAATGATCCAGGCTTTTCTACACTGTACAACACCACAGACAGACGGCTTTTGTTGGAGAACCTGCAACCGCACAGAAACTACCGTGTGCAGATTCGCTATGTAAATTCAGTCGGAAATGGGCCCTTCAGCAAGCCTCAGATATTTCAGACTCTTGAAGGAGGTATGTTGATTCCTACTTTGCATTTTGCCCACACATAGTTTTTAGAGAGGTTATCATTAATCTATGTGTCCATAAGCATCAGCACTGTCATGCTTGGAGTTTGGAGGTATGAAAAGTTGTCAGATATTTCATATTTATGTTTCTAATTTCCATGTTTATCCAAAAGCCAAAATGCATAAGTTTGCACTTGATATATTTGAACGGCATCATTCTCCTCTTCTTTATTTGTCATCTGAGATCCTTTGTAAGTTCCTGGCCAGTTGATATACTGTGTGATGTACTCTGGCAAAAAAATACAGTCAGGAAAGTGAGGCTGAAGTGCAAAATGCTTATAAAGAATTAAGTGTCTGTCTATCAGCTCTACATTTTTTTATTTGGTAATACTGAGTCTTTCAACCTCCTATGTGGTGGCTATCTCGATTTTTTCACTCACTCTCATTCATTGCCTACGCCACATATGGTTATGTGGTACAGGATCTTGGGGCTGCATTCTCTATCAGCTATTTCTAAGAGCACTGCATGTGAAATGATTTTTTTATGTTATACTGAAGTCCACAATCAATGCAGAAATACAACCATTTTATTGAGGAATCCGTATCCACTTCCGCAACTTATGTCTTTCTTTGGCTGTAGAATGAATCAGACATTGTTATCAGTTTGAGCTTTTCACTGCAAAAGATTTCATGTGTATAAAAGTGACAGACTGGTGATTGACCTTCTCCACTTGCCAAGCATTAGAATTTGTTATGTGTCATGGTGACCTTATGATCATGAAGATACTGAAAATACTAGACATTGGGGCAAAGAAAATAAAAAGCAGCTGTCTGTGAAATTGACTTGCACATCCCAGCAGTAGGTTCAAGGCCTAAAACGAAAAAAAAAACCCAGAGTTTTTAGACGCCTAGTAAGAATAGTGTTTTATTTTTGGAGCATGTTATTAAAATAGCTATAACTGCTAATCTGTATCTACTATGCGTGGTGTAATATAGCCATAATATTTCATAATCGACTATACACAAACCTGGAAATCCCCGGCAGAGTGTTTGTACCCCTTGCTAAAAATAGAAAACTTACTTAAGTGTTTCCACTCCACCATGAGATCTGAGAACAGTTGTCACCGGTAACATACATTTGTTTTTGCTCTTGTTTTCTATGACAGTGGCAGCAAACAGTTTGGAGTGTTTGCTACGCCCGGTACTAAAAATAGATGGGGATTTCCAGCTATTTGCATGGTTGGAACAAATCTGTTGTGCTGATATGGCGTTCAGTCCCCACACAAACAAGATGTGTGACTCAAAAACCTTTTTAAAAAAAAACAGTCTTCAGGATCAGTTTCACAAAATGTTTTTTTTTAATGTTGATATTTCTCATGTTTCTAAATATCTGATTTGAAGACTGTTGTATCAAGAGCCTTAATTTAAAAGTTTTCGTTCTTTTTAAGAGGAATACTGCCTGAATGCCCATGGTATTTTGAACTGTTTAACTATTCTATTAAGGTTAAGTTTTTGTAGGCCTTTTAGTCTATCTGTATACTATCTCGGCCATTTCTTGTGAGCATGTCGGGCCGCGGCAGAGGTTGTCATTATCTCCATGTCAGCACCTCAGAGATGTTCTGTGGAGCAATTTAAAAGAAGTGCTAAAAGATTAAAAAAAACAAAAAAAAAAAGGGGGGCTCGAGATCTTTATTCTTTTACTGTCAAAGTTTCTGTCTGCCTTCCCCTAGATGAGAGCATGGAAGAAAAAAACAAAAACTTGAATTGAAATTGCAAATAGGAATAATTATATTTTTAATAGCACCTGCCCATGGGGATTGGCAGGAGGAAAATGGCTTTCCTCCCCGCCACTGCATACTTCATGGCTTACCAGTCTATGCCAATGGTGATAGTGCTAACATTTGAAACATGGCTGAGCAGCAAATAAATTATTATATCATATGTGGCCTGTTTTTGCCTTATTTTCAAAATGCTGTAACTTTTTTTTTATCTGACTTGCAAAATTCTTTTTGTATAGCTCATGGTTTAGCTAGTTCTACACAAAACATATCATATGCACTTTTTCCATTCTAAAGAATCAACTTGCGACACCAACATTTAATATTTTCTTGTTAGTCCACGGCGCGCTTGAAATCTAGTGGGAGAATTTGATCTGAAACATTTTTCAGGAGAATAGCATATCAGAATTCTCAAAATATATTTATTGAAATTCACATCATTGTCTGCTTTTTTCTTTTGTTTTCTGTCAGTTCCTGGACCAGTTGAAATCTTACAATTGATCCCAACCTATTCAACTATCACTGCAGTTTTCCAGCCTCCTACTGAACTAAATGGGGTCTTACAAAGTTATACATTGATGTACAGTGAAAATGCCAATTTTGAACCAGTTGAGACTGTCTCCATTCCTGCAACAGAGAGACAGAACATGACAGTGCACAGGCTGATACCTGACACAGTTTATTTTGTAAAGGTGAGAACCAAAGTATTTTATTATTTCACACAATTGGTCGAAATAAATATCATGTTAAATTTTTTCTTGTTTAGCATTCATTATGCATATGGAAAGATAAATGGTTACATTTTACTTGGTGAAAAAAATCAGCCAAGAGCTGTGCCAAGCTGTTCACACTCATCAGTTTCTGTGACCCTTGGTTAGTAAAACCAATTTTCTTGACCAAGTCCCTTCTTCACTTGACCGCAACATATTTCAGAGATACTTTTTGGGCAGGATTTGTTCTTGTAATTATCATGTCTATCAAATAATGATAAACACATTTTTATTGCAAGATTATTTGTTCCAGTTTTTAAATTTGTTCTTGGTTCTGCACAAGATTTCCCATGAATTATGCTGGAAAACCTTCATTGACTACAGATTTTACATAGTTGTCTGTCACAGATATTAGTAAGCTTGATTTTACTGAAATATGAGGTAAATGAGATATTCTACTGTTATGTAAACACTAGAATAGAAGCTGCTCTATTCGGATGTACACCATACATCAAGTAATGCGGTATTGGTAGGACTACATGAGGAAAATTATTGAAGAGATTAATATTTCTAATACTTCAACAATATTTTTTTGCTGGTTATCCCTGTTTCCATCCCACAACAGATGGCTGCAAGCACTGGAGGAGGCCTGGGTCAGTATGGGACTGCAGGACTAATTAAGACTCGGAAAGCTCCACCAGCTTCACAGGACATTGCTTTAAATCTGGTATCCAAGACAACCACATGCCTGACTGTTGAATGGGTACCTCCAAATGTGACTGAGGCCCAGATCATCTCCTATGTGGTCAGTACTAGCATTTCCTGAAAAATTACAAGAAACCAATGTCTTTGTAATCAAACTGCATACTTTCTGCCCTCAGGGTTTGATCAACTGGTGTCTTTTGCACTGGAAACTACGTGAGTCATTTGAGAAAAACATAATGATCAAATTTTGGGTTTTTAGATGGAGCCAGATATTTGTTTCAATAAGTATGTTACCGTTTTCAGAAAAAAAAAAAAAGTACTGAAAACTTTATGATTAAACTTAATTCTCTCTCCTGCAACTTTTGATGAACAATTTAATTGCATGTTACTCATTTTTTGCTCTGTGTATAAATTCCTTTCATTTATCCACAGCAGGCTAATTGATATAACACAGACAAATGTCATTATCAAGAATGAGTACTTCTCTTTTGTTTTCTCCTTGCTGATTGTTTGACAGATACAGATACATCAACTCTTTGCGATAAATATGATCAAGATTAAACAAAACACAATCCCTTATTACATCACTTATTTTGCTTTCAGTAACGAGGATGCTTGCTTTCTGTATTTAATGTTAACTGAAAAGAGAAATAATTTTCCAACAGTTTTCCGATATTGTAAAGAGAGAGACAAAAACAACAAATAAATGAATGATTACTTTTTGTCTATTTTTACTAATTACCGGTATTTACATATTATATTATTATTATTACAGTTTGCAGATATTATTTAGATATTATTTTTTACTGAAAATTTGAGTGGTTCACTAACTAGTGGCCATTTCATTAACTACCAATCTTTTCCAGTTTATAATTAGGAAAATGGGAGATGATACTTCCGATGTTACAAATAGACAACTGCCAGCAACTGCCCAGTCTGTCCAGCAGTGCAGCCTTAGTCCCTACACTTTATACACTGTCAGCATCTCGGCCAAGACAGACAATGGAATGTTACCCATGGCCTCAGAGACCTTCACCACAGGTAACAACAATGAAACAATAATTGCACAAGGAACTGGAGTTTCATTGAAAGTTGCCTTTATTTAAATGTTTGAAAATGCTATATATCAGATATGTTTAAAATAGCATTCTTATTCATTACAATTTTTCTCTCAAAAAGTAAAACGTACAACAAGAACCTGGGTCACTTTTTTATTATGTCAAGGAAAGTATGCATATGAAATATGACCAAAATAATATGTTGGTAAGTTTTGAGGGAGGATAGAAAATAGGGCCGAGAAACACTGTCAAGAAAAACACAAGAAATATTATATTGACTATACAACACATTGACAGAAATTCAATGAGGTACTTCGAGAAAAATCACATGATCGAGGATTTTCGCTCCCACGCTGATTTGTTTACTTGCTCTGCGCATGGCAGACAAATCTTGACAAATGATGAGCGTTCAAACCTGTCACATCATATAAACAAAGCCACATGTGAGCGATGTTGCCTCGGTCATGTGACTGATCTCGCAATACCTCATATGCACAAGACTCTACAATTTGGCAGAGAGGGCATGGAAGTAACCCCAGGCCTTGAAATATTAAAGTCCTCTCCAATGCTTTAAGGAGGACTTATTCTTGGCTCTCAAATGTGACCTTGGTACCTGAATTGCTAATTGATAAGCTAGATCTAACATACTTTTGTAGAGAAACCTCCCATCTTTCACTTTCCTGAATCTGAGTGAGCTCCCTAACCAAAGCCCAGTGACTTTTTTTGGCAGTACTCATGTTCAATTCAATAGGGGTGGAATAAAGAGTTGGTGATATGGTCTCTTCCTCCAATTTGATAGGGAATTTTGTTAAATTTTGACAACGCCTCGTCACAAAAATAATCTGCAGTACATTACGTTTTAATCATAGAAACATTCTGGACGTATAATCTCTTAAAGAAATGATTGGTTTTTCGAAAGGAAAAAAAAAAAAAAACCTCTTGAAACTGGCCTGTCCAGGTGCTGCAGCTTCCCTCCCCTCTATCCTAAAACATTTTTAGGTATAGAGTCATGTTTTCTATATAAAAGTCACAGAGAAAAAAAAAACAAAAACAATAATGGAAAGATCTACTATGTCTTGACTTAGATCTGGTTAATGTGGTCTGTAATGATGAATAAGGAAAGTACATACATTTGCCATTCAATGATGAATAACTTCTGCTTAATAGGCCTACAATAACAGTATTCCTCTTTTATTATGCTATAGAGAGATTTCTTCAGAGTAGTAGTAGTAGCTTTGTAGGTTTCATGAGACTTCTCAGTCTTGTGGATAAAACTATCTTAGCTGTCACTGAGATCCTGTCAGGCCGTGGCGGAGATTGTGAGCTTTCCATGTGGCTTTGCAGCCATCCATCCAGATGTCAAAATGATTTGAACATCTTCTCCATTTCTTCAGAAAGAAAAAAGAAAACTTATGACGAACAAAAAAATAAATATGCCAGGCACAGATAAGCATACATGTCATACAGATTTCAGTGCTACACTCAGTCATATTGACAATCATTGACAGTGGCACCAGTACATGATTTGAAATATTTTAAGTTATCATAATGGGCAGTGATAAGAACGTTATTAATTTTCCTTCATTGGTTTTAACCATCTCATAATTTCATTTCTCATGTCTCATAGCAGCCGACCCCAGCGGGGGCCCGGGGTTTATAAGTAGGTTCTCTGCTCCCACATGCAGGCAGTGTAAGCCCGCCATCAGTGGGTTGTCTCCTATGAAGTGCCATTCTCGACATTCCAGGGTAGACATCTCTTCTCTCTCTTTGTTCCTGTCTTTTGTCCTGCTTTCTTTCCTCTCTTCTTCTTGACGTGTAAACATATCTTACACAGTATAGATGTAATCCTGCTGATGTGTCATTAAACCAAAACACAAACAAACAATCATAGCATACTAAGAGGATTTCTGTGATGTTGAAGTTTTTTTGCTCCTCATATCTGTTTATTCATTGGAAATTGAAATATGATATCATTGTATTTATGTTCTGTTTGCTGCAGATATTGTTTGTGCACATTCTGTCCAATTTATTTTTTTTCCCTGTGTTTTGTTCAATCCAGTTCACACAGCTCCACGAACGCCAGTAGCTCCAGTGTTTGTAAATTCCACCTACACTAGTATTGCTGTTGCCATTGAGCCAGTGGTTCTTACAACTGCTCCACTCAC
>JBCAUA010657236.1:0-15701 GCA_038406235.1 Peronia verruculata
TGGAAATTTTAGGTGGATGTGACGAAAATTGACTGAGTTATTAGCAAACGGAACTTAATTATCAGCCTGCCCTCGTAATTTAATAAATATATCAGTACCACAACCATATCCTGTGAATGTGCAACAGATGACATATTATGAAGCATACATTTCTGTCAGAAACAATAAAAGTGAATTCTTAAAATAAAAAAAAAAAAGGATCAGCTCTTCGTGGGGAGGGGAGGAAGGGTAGGGGAACAAAATGTAAGAGTGAACTTGATCCAATGATGTCACTGAAATTGGATGCCATTGCATGTCTGTTCGTTGTAGATCTAGATCTATTTGTGAACAAGATGAACAAAGAGAGCCAAGCCAAGTGTGGGTGTGTTTGAATCTTCGCTGACGCAAAACAGTTGAAGAGAGTCAACCATAAGGCTGTGTGTCAGCTTGTGTTATGTGTCTGTATCAAAGCATCCAGCAGTCAGTTGCTCATTTTCCAACACATCATGTTAGAATCGAAGAATCGTACAATTACATTTTCCTTTCACCTTTCAGCCATGATGGATTTCTTTGTGGGAGAGTGAGGTATAGTTTAGCAGATATTTCATTGCTTTGGTTGTCATGCTTTACATATTTGTCTATGAAGTTTTCATGTCTGATTTTTACAGCAAAATTGCATTTGGCTGTGGCATCTACAAGACAGAATTGCCAGCTCTGAGGCAGACGTAAATGAAACCGCACTGGAACATGAGCCTCAGAATGTATTTGAAATTCCACATACTGGTGATGTACTAGACATGCAGGTCAGCAGTGGACTGATATGATAGCAATAGATAGTATAAACTGATTTCATTAACGAGATAAATACTTGGGAATAATTAACTGATGAGCTTCTCATTATTTCTGTAGTTTAATGATGCGCCCTGAAATTCAGCCTAAGTCATATTTTTTTGGTGCCGGCTATTTGGGCCTACTGGTGCAGCTAGACCCGGGGGAGGCATATATGTGGAATATATTTAAAAATTTTATGTGTTATAAGGGAAGATTTTTTTTTTTTTTTTTGTTCAGCTACATATTATACCAAAGACAAGAATAAATAATACAATAAACTAAGAGTTATCAAGAATCCAGGTTTACCACTTTATTTCACAGTATGTGTCCAGTGATTTGTTAGCAGTGGCATCATCAACAGGAGAAGTTTCAGTGATGAAGCATCGACCAAACACAGAGGTAGACCAAAAAATCTGTAAATCATCTTGTGAATATTTTGATTTATAATTTTTTTTGTTTGCTTCTTTGTGAATTAAAAATAACTTGGAGATAAGAGACACCAGTTGAAACTGTCTGTATTTAGTCTTGAAAGAGACTGCAGTTTGTGAGTTATTTTATGTCGTACATTATCATTACCAAAGAAGTTATACTTCTGAGTATTTAAGTCTCATGAGCATTACATATATAGCAGTAAGCCATGCTTATTGTTATTGAGAAATGAAAGGTATTTTTATAACTAAGATATTCTTAAATATCTTTGTACAATGTGAGAGAGACAGTGTAATGATAATGAAGTCTGTTTAGGTCAGATTTAGCTATTTTTCCTGTCCTGTCTTTACTGAGTACGAAATATCTTTGTGCACAAAATAGTGGTGCTTCTGTTTTCTTTAATTGGAACCTTGTCTTGTTCATTTTTTTTTTTTCTTTTTTCATTTTCTGCTACAGGCACTTGCAAAGTCACAGTTTTCAGAAATGGTGTAATGAGAAAATGTTATAATTGTTTGACAGGAAGGGTGAAACATGCCTATTTCATTTTTATTCCTCAGGCTTTGACTCAAGTGGGATCCTGGGAGAATCTTCACCACTTCAAGAATGGTACCGGTGCTCCCTGTACTTGCCTGGGCACACGAGGGGATGACTGGATAGCTACAGGAGGGGAGGATGGCAGGATTGTCATTGTAGCTGTTGGTCAGAGACAGCTAGTGCAAACACTAGGTAGGTTCTGTCAGCGTTTGAATATTTTGCTTGGAATGCTGATCCTATTATTTTGTATGTTTGTTTTGTGTATGTCACAAGAATACGATGGATGCTGATTATTATGTGTCACATTAATGTCAATTTCCTAACTGTTCTCTTTTTTTTTTTATTGAGCCTTTATCTTATTTTGAATGCCATGTTTTGGTTTGAATTTATTACAGTAAACTTTTAGAATCAACTTTTATGAAAATTTGATTCAAATAATTTTTTAAAGCATTAATATAGTGGGGGAAAAAAAGTCTTATTCTTTTACTTGGATTTTGGAGCTATGTTGTACTGTGTTGTGTGTGTTTAGAAAAAACAAATGATCTATAAAACTTCATATTTTCAGATCAGGCCGATAGCTGCACAGTAAATGCCTTGACATTCCTCAAACAATCAGAGATTCTTGCAGTTAACTCATTTGGTCAGCTGAAAATATTTGATCTGCGACAAGATTCCAACAAACAAGCCCAGATATTTTCTGTGTAAGTCACACCATTAGTTCTTATTTCACCATACATAATGCTCCACTACAAGGCATTGGTAATGATGGTTCTTGAGAAGTTGTATTTGATTTTCTTGTGGATGACATGCATGTGATTATTGGACAGCATGTACAAAGTCCCATATCAAACCCATTTTGTCTGTCTGTTCTTTGAGTAAATAAGCCTTCTCATCATTTGACTTTCATTTTATTCTTTTACTATACTTTTTTTTCTTCCAGTGTCATGAAAAGATATTGCATGTTACAATAGAATACTGATAGTAAGAAGAACAATGGATGACTAAACAAATATTTAATTATATATTGCATTTAGTTCTCTATATCGCTCACATTTACTCTACCACACACGTTTCATAGCATATTATAATTATATTAACTTTATTAAACACTTCATTGCACCAGGATACACACACAATTAAAAATCGAAGATTCAAATTTTTTGGGCAAGCCACATTTCTTGATAAATGTCAGTTTTTCAGAGAATGCCATGGTCAACTTCACTAAGCATCGGCATTTTACTTTAGAGTCCAGCATGTAGGATGATCACTTCCTAGAGCTCATGTTTGCCAGTGTTAGAACTGGATTTATGAGGGTTTACTGTAGCAGACATTGAAACATAAAACGCCTCATGCGAACAGGATGTACATAATTAAAGAAAACTGAAACACAAGCTTTACAGATAACAAATTGTGCTGTTGTGGGTTGGCTGTAAAATCTATATTAAGACTGTTTTGAGTGTGGAGTGATCTCGTGAGTTCATCTCTCCATCACATTCCAGTCTGCGTTCAACTGGGTCTTTGGCTAGATTGGGCACCTACTGTTGGGCGAGTGAGTTCACTACTTCAAAGTTAATCAACTGCCCCTGAGGCATAATGTTTTGTTCGTCACCTCATTCAGTTCATTATTGGATGTTCACTAAATGTACATCTAGAAATAATTTGAGAAAGACATGGAAAACTGGAACAAATAAAAGCCTTCTTTTTCTTTCCTCAATTTCTTACAAAAGTATTTGTTAAAAGTGTGCTCTACTGTATCTTTTCTGAGGGATCTTTTGGATTCTTGAAATTTCCATTAGTTGTATAGTCCTTATATCTTTTGTGTACAGAATTTTAAGATTTTATCAGCTATCATCACTTTAGCCTCACCCCAAGTTTTTTTTTTTTTAAATAGATATTCTCCCTCTGACTACATAATAATAGGAAATACATTTTTGATTATTTTCATACTATTGTCTCAGGAGCTTAATTATGAAGAATAGTTATAGATAATGAGAAATGTGTTTCCATTATTTCTGTTGGCATCGATGTCCTGTGATACTTACATATTCTTAGATATCTTATCAGGAGATTCTGATATCAATTTTTATTTACTTAATGAATGTATTAATGTGGACAGTCATGTGGTTCAGTGACAAAGAATGAATAAGTCACTGTTAGTTAGACAAAGAATACCATTACGGCAGATGAGATGGTGCACAACTGTTCATTCGCTTGAAAAAGAGAAGCTAAAGGTGTCTCTCTTTGAGCAGAATTGAGGATGTTAGGATGGTAGATTTTTTCAGGCTCATGTGTGATTGATCAGATAGAGTTCCTTTATGAATATGAAGAACAGAATATGGAAACTCACGTAAAAATAACACAGACACATCTTTTTCCTGACATATTTAAATTTTAATCCACATTTAAATTGTATCAGAGAAGTCTTATGTAAAATAACCCAGAAATTGTTTCATAAGAATGTATTCAAATGATTTTTAATGAGGATTATTCTAATTGTGGACACATCAAGAATAGCACTGTCTGAAGACACAAATGCAAGGTTGTAAAATGACTGAAGTATTTTATGAACTTATACTTCAAGTTACTGGTAGAAAAAAGAATAATAATAATCCTAATCTATAAATAAATAAACAAGATCTATTGCACACAACCAGTGCTGACCTTACATGATTTTATGTTCTCACACTGTTGCTGTAAGTAATATATGGATAAAAACAATGCTGTAAGTGTAAGGAAAAACATTTCAGTTTAGCAACATTGAAAGCATGACATGTCTGTCTATCAAAAGATATGAAATGACAACTGTGGACAAGGAACATAATATTACCATTACAACATGTTGACCGTGTAATATAATTTGCATAATAACACTACCTTTCTATGCATTTTACAAAGGACAAAACTTGGGTAATATTAACATATTTTATAACGAATGAGTGCCATCCATAACCAATCATGAAAAAAAATTATTGCATTGTTTAAAAAAAAACACAGATTTACTGAATAATATAAAAACATCTTTTCTTTTTAACTATCATTATCGTAATGGCTAAATCGACATCACAAGCAGTTCAGGGATAAAGAAGAGAGGCCACAATTAAACATTAAATATTATATTTTCTTGATTTTTTTCTAAATGCAACATTATTGGTATAAAATGGACTTGAATATGAAAGCATAACATGTTCAATACACTGCAAGTGCTGGAAAATGCTCAGATGAGTGAGTGACCCAGTGTAGAACAGATAACCACTGGATTATGGTTTAAGTACAAAAATACCCTTAGGATGCAAATTGTTTGAATATTGTTGTTACATTTTGGAGATTTGAACACGTAAGTAATGTGTTCATACAGAATGATGGCTGAAATCAGCAAATGTTGGTTCATATCTTGTCCTTTTTTCTGCTATTGTCGTCATGTACAGGTATTAACCTGCTAAACATTAACATTCAAACACCTGTCACAAATTTTTATGACAAAAATGATACCAGAGTTAAATTTCAAAAAATCAAAACTGAATAGAGGTAACCTAAAGTAAAATAATCTGTGATGACTACACATTGATTGTTGTCAAAAATCCATACATAAATTAGCTGTGACTTCTTAACTTTTAGTATCATAACAACCTTGTATATTTGTTTTCCATTTGACACAGTAGGCTGTAGAAGGTCAGTCTCTTTGTCATCAGAATGTAGGAGAAAATTGTCTTTATAATTTTCTGAGTAAGTTGTTATTTTATATCTTAATTTCACTCCTTTTTTTACTGGCAACTTTAGCACAGAAAATCATACTCCACTGTTGTGTGTTGACCGTCACCCCGGCCAAGCCCATATTGTTGCTACTGGAGGAGAAGATGGAATGCTGACCATCTGGGACTTACGGCAAGAAAAATTCCCAATGACATTGTTGGAAGCTCATACAGGGGCGAGTAAGTATGTGTATATTCACTAAAATACTAATAGGCATACTTGGTGGATTTCATTCTCGATATCTCTCTTATTGTCTGACAACATTTATTTGTAGAACAGAAGTATAAATAATCATCCAAGATCAAAATATAGTTATCCTCTTTTCATGCTACTTTGAAATCTAGCAGGCGAAAATCCTGACAAATTAGTCAATAATGTTATGCTGTCTATTACATTTTCTGACACATGTAAACAACATTTGAATTTGACACATCATATGAATTTACATAAGCTTAAATCACAACAGTTACAGAGAAAAAAGAAATCAAACCACAACATGTGCATCTTGAAGCATGTATTCAAAGCATCTGAAGTTGCAGAAGAATCAGTTTAATATATTTTCCATGAATATGTGCTGATTCAAAGCATATATATTTTTACAATATTTATAATGTTCTGGAATTAGAGGAACCACAAATAGGCCATCAAAATTGTCTGAGGCTTTACATTAAAAGCAGAGCAGCGTGTAGTAAAAATACATCAAACCCTGTGTACGATTATTGTAAGTCTTGTTTCAGAAGAAGCATGTGTAATAAATCCATGAATCTATACAGTACTAATCTAAATGGAACTTAATCTAGTTAAATGTATTTGTGTCAAAAATTGTCATCGTAAATTTCATGCTTTAAAATGAGAGAACACAGAACTGAGTGGAAACCCAATACCAAGAAGGAAGCTTAAGATCTAAGAGAATAGTACAGTTATTACTAGCATGTTTCAGACCCATTTCAAACTGCATATTGTTTCAGTGTGGGAAGTTAAATTTCACCCTCACAATCCAAATCACCTGTTCACGTGCTCGGATGATGGGTCTCTCTGGCATTGGGATGGATCTTCATTTTCAGCCACATCTACACCGGGATTTTTGACTGGCAAAGGTAAGATCTAGACCTTTTTATACTATGTGTATATGTGTGGGGCTTTGGCAAATGAAACAGTGATGTGGTGAACTTCTTCAGATTTGAGTTTGTGTAGTCACTGAGAATCGATACTTGCCATCATTTAAAGGCTTATTTTACTTCAGTAGAGATATTGCTGGACTTATCATTATACATGCTGCCTGTCTGTGTGAAATGAACTGGATGTTAATTTTTCATGTGTAGATTTACTGATGTCAGTGGAAAGCAAAATGAGCATAGCTGATTTGAGGTGAGAGAATAATGAGCTATTTTGACTGCTGGCCAAATAATTTTCCTATGACAGACAAGTATGAGAGGTATAATTAAAGGAAGAAAAGAATCAATTCTTCTCTTATTTTTTTTTTTTGAACCACAAAAAAATGGAAAATTCTGAGAAATTCACCATACACTAAAAATGTTTCTTTCTCATTGTGCCAATTTTTTCAAAAATTTTTTTTTACTTCACACCACATATTTCAAATGACAATAGCAAAAGTGATTTGGTTCCCTACATTCTTTGTGCCATATCTCTTGTGCTTGACAAAGAGAAGTTCCTTACTTGGCTGAAAAATGGCTCATTAAGCAAAGAACTCCTCTGTGCCCCTGCATTCACATTTAAAGTCAACTACTGTGACTCTGTAGTTGGTGGAAATCCTATCTTCTCAACAAAGTTCCAATTGACATCGGACTCATTTCATAAGAATGCATGACAGATACATTTTCATAATGTTGCAGGTAATGAAAGTTACATTTTTTGCTTTTGAAAAAACGTTTTCTTTCCAACTCTTCACCATTTGACAGATTCCTCCAGAGTTCTGCACATATCATAGTGGCAGAATATTCCACCAGTCATTGTATCATTTTCATCATCGGTCATTCAAGTGATCTTATAAAAATTTTTCAGAGATGTACAATTTAGTATAATTTAGCTACAACTGGGGAATTAACAATACAAAATTGTTTATTCAAGAGTTGTTGGATGGCAACAGTTGGCAGTATCATGTGATCAAATATGGGTCAACTCCAACTACTGGAGGGCCATGTTAGTTTTACTTTACAATATTTCATTTTTTTTTCAACGTCAAATTTTTGGTTTGAGACTCAGTCTTTGTTGTTACATTGCGAAGTCCGGGAGAACTGCTGAGGTAATTTATAAGAGATTTTTTTTATTTTTTTATGTACTTGTCATAAGTATGTAAATATTTATATTTTACAACAGCTAAATTGTCTTGCTCTTGCAACAGTATAAAAACTGTTAGCTCACACGAAACACCATGCTCAAATGATACATTCTAAACAGGTGACATGATGATAACTTAGAAATAATGTTTACTCCAGATATATTTCATGATTCATTATCATATTATTCCTAGTTTTCTATCACAAGGGGTAGGGAAAAAAAAAAATAGTGTTATTTTGACCCGTGATAGGAAACATCTTGCCCATCCTTAACTCCTTCCTCTGCTGTTACATTTGATGCTAATACATGTAAATATGTCAAGGACATATAGTATATGCACCTTAGAGTGAATATGGTTGGCTTTCACAAGAGCTCACTGACTGCCCACTTTAGTAGAATAAAGGGTTGGGGATTTTGTTTCCAAGCCATTACATAGAGTGCATGGCGCCAGCTTGAGCAGCCTTAAATCTGTGAGGACTGCGATGCTTTCAGTATTTGTTCTCCTATCCTGCATCATGTAACATCTCATGTTTATTTGCCGTTTAGTGCTTAAACATTGGACATTTGTTTTCATTATTTGAGAGAGTCACATATGAAATGAAACAGGAAGAAACAAATTTTCTGTTATAAGGACAGATATCAGTCAATAATGCTTACATTTCAGCTGTTAGATCTTGATGTTACTTATTTTCATGTCACTTTAATTTTGTTTGTGTGAGCCCCGATTTTCATTCTTTGATTGAGAAATGCAAAATAGTTGTAATTCACCATTATTATGACACTTCTCAGTACATACAAATCCATTGTGTCAGACGAAAGTCATAAATTATTATAGTTACTTGTAAAACAATGTAATACATATATAAAAATAAAGGACAAGGTGTCACAATAAATTCAAATTATTGAGTCAGAGCTAGTGGTATAAAATGTTGGAACTGAGACTGGCACACATTTCTTGTAATAGATCCATGAATAACATTCAAGTTAATTCTCACAGGACTTTGGGGTAGTAATTTGGGACAGGTTTTGTCTAAACTGCAGATTCTAATATGCAGTACAGAGTCTTGGGTAATTTGGAAAAGACACATTGAATTTCATTTCTGCAACATCAGTACACTTTATTAGAGATTGGTCCCACTTAACTGCAAAGCAGAATCAGAGGTTATGTTTATTATGTAAAAATTTAGGGAACTGAAATGGCCTGAAGCAGGGCACAAAATAACAACAAATGTGAAAATGGTAAAAAAAAAAAAAAAAAATGAAGAATATGGCTGGAACAATGGGAAAATGCCTAGGTCGTGCTGTGCTTGTTTTATGATCCTGTTTTCTGCAGTGGCAGCAATTTATAATCATAGCCTGTTCTGTAACCCTGGAGAATAGAAAGGGGGAAAAAAGTGTGTTGATATATTTATGAACAACACTGATCTGGTTTGAGCACCATGGTGATTGCATACGACTATCTGAATGTTTACAAAAGTTGTGTATTTCATGAAGCAATCCATGAACACGTTTTTTTTTTTGTTTGTTTTTTTTTTTTTAATCGTTAAATTTGGCAACTGACATTCTTCTTCATGACTTTTTTTTTTTTTTTCTCAAATACTGTCAAGTCCAAGCGAACCGAACTCTGATAATCTGAATTTCTGATAAATCGAATCAAAACGAAACAATAGATTTTTTTCCCTCTTTGTGTCCATTAAATGCCTCTCGCATAATTTGAAGCCATCGCTGTGTGTTTTCTTTAAATCTAACCGGTCAGCGCCACCACAAAGGTATAAATCTGTTAATCAGCTTTTGTTCTCTCAACATAGTTCTCGCTTAAGGCAAAAAACAAAGGAGACAGTGTCCTGGATGGGGCGAGAGGGATTGCGCAATTAAGCTGAAGCAATCGAAGGGTAATCAAGCATTCTCACTGAGCCTTACAATACAAGTAGTGTAGACATGGTCAAACACTTGCGTGTGCGGTACTGTTACGATACTTGGTGTGTAGGCAACCCTATAAGACTTTGCACCTGTGTTACAATCACTGTCTTCCTAGTTCTTGCACCATGACAGTATAGGTCTAGTCAGTTTCTACATCGTGCTTGCTCTTTCGCCTGCGGTTTACTAGCTTTATTTTATAGACTAGATTTATGTGATGGCTTCCAACCCATTGAGTGAAGAGAATGGTTCTTTCCATTGAGTTGAAAATGCTGCAGGAAATAGACAGAGGTGTGATGTCCCAGAGGGCCATTGCTGAAAAGTATGGCATTCCCCCAAATATACGGTCGACGATATTAAAAAATCAGAACATGGAGAAAGGCAGCAGCCTCCTCATCTTCATTATTATTATAATTATTATTATTTTTGCCCCACCAATCATTCCAGAGTTGTTTCCCTTGAAAAAGTAAACAAAAAAAAACTGCAAGGCAAACTCTCATAAATCGAACCCATTAGGGTGGTCCCCTCAAATTTGATTTAAGCAGACTGTATATGTTACTTTTCTGACAAGTTTCTGCATCAGTAGTGAAGTGAAGATAGAAACATATTTTTTCACTCAGAACTGGTGATGAATCAAGTGGGCAGGGTCAATGAATGAAATCTGGCTGGCTCATTTCACTTTACTTCGTCAAGTACACACTAAAATATTTTTCATGGAAACTGAGTGATCATAGCTCACAGGTGTGATGTCTTTTATTCCTTATGAGGGCACGGGTGTGTGAACTGCCTCACAACAAAGTTAAGCCATGATCTTGTAAGATGACTTGCGAGCATTCAGAATACATTAATTTGGACTGTAGCTGTATTTATTATATAAAGATTTGGGTAGGTGCTCATTGGACCTAAACTGAGTACAGAGTAACAAGAATTGTACAATGCTGAAAAATAGAAAAAAAATAAAAAGAGGAAAAATGTGGCCGGATCAGTGAAATTATGTCTCGATTTAACACGAGAAGTGTTATGGGGGTGATCTGCTCATGGATTTCCTCATTTCACTTTAAATTTGAAATACTTTCCACTTAAGTAAAAACATTACTTATCCTATGTTATTGTTTAAATAACTGTCACCTCTTGAAAAATAAATAAATATCTTTAGGAAAACAATAATACTCCAGTGGTATGAACTGAAAATTGTAAAGGTAATTTATTCAGCAGTGTGATCGCTCAGCAGAGCCGTGCCAATTTTCTGCAGTATTAAATGTAGCCAGTCGCTCTGATTCATTTAGAATTTCCCACTATTATGTACTGAATACTCACTAAATTGTCCAGAGCCCTCATCAAAGCCTCAAACTCTATCTGGCCAGTTTTCCAGCCTTTGCCACCTCCCATGTTGGCTACTCGATTGGCCTGTGCCTTGGCCTCGTCACTGGGCATCACAATGTTATCAACACCAAATGGAATGGTGCGAATCTAAAATGAAAAATAGAATAACATTCATGACAAAGAGTATAAAGCTAGACTACTTGAAAAATGATCTTGACAATGGCTACATTGTGGCTTATTTGTTATAATGCATCATACTTATTGTTATTTTTGAGAAAATAACTTAACATCATGAAAACAAGCTGGTTTTAAAAATCACTTTGTAAATCTGGTACACATGATTTAGTCATAGTTACATGAATTCCCTTTCGTGTGGTAGTAGATTTTTTTTTTTTTTTTCTGTATGTTTCCATCCTCAGTCTAAGCATGCATACACACACAGAAAGTCAGTTCTTTGTTTCGGCAATTCAGAGTTGACATAGGCAAAAGTGATATAATGATGATTGATATTTTAATCATTAGATTATTCATCGCAGGTTAAGCTCTCTTTGATCTGATGTATGTGACAATAGCTCTGTGGTAGCAGAAAATGCATATAAATGTCACCAGGAGTAGCTCATTCATGTGAACACAGTTATTGCTAGAAAATGATAGGAAGCAGCAGTGTGTAAAGAGCTGCAGAAGGAGCTGGGAGAGGGTTCAATGTATGAAAATACAAACATTTCATTTTTACATTTATAAACACAGACATATGTCACTATGTATTTGTTTATATCCATCTGTTGCGTTTCCATCTTACAGTCATATTTCATAGTCATGTAACTTTCCCGTAGCTCTTATATTGCAACTCTAGAAATTTCAGAAAGTGAGATTAATAAACATTCTACCTTACCTGAAATATTTTTATAGAAGACTACAAAGGAATGGAGTGATATTGTTTTTGACTCACCTGGGACTCACATGCTGCCAAAAGATTAAATGTGAGATGAAAAGCCTCCTCAATAGTTTCCCCACATGCTGCAAAGCCTTGGTTGCGTAACATCAGGATCTGTTGAAGGAGGGAAACAATGAGACGTATACCAAAACAATATAAAAACATTTGGACAGTGTTGTGATTACATAAATTTTAGACAAAGCACCCAAGCTTGAAAGGCTGGAGTGGGTTGTTGTCATTGTTCATTCAGTTCAATAAGAAAACTGTTAGCAAAACATTGTTAAAAGAATTGGTTGTTAGACTAGCATTTTGATACATTAGAGGGTCTGCACAGTTTTCATCTAAATATGATGATCCAGGTCTCATAAAGCAAAAGGGCAGGAATATTTAAGGAATGGAAATGCTAATGATTAATCTGTCTGGTATATTGACGGGGATACTTGCTCCACCTGGGGAACCACAGAAATCGAGTGCGTATGTTTACTGAATTATACACCAGCCAGAATCTACAGAACTGCTATTCCATTTAGGGAATTTTGTTGGGGTATCTTGATCGACGTTAATTCAGTTTCCAGAATGGCGGTATCTGAGTTGTGATGTAGGCTAAATATGTCGATAAGGAGGAAAAGTGAACGTCTGCACAGTTTCATCTAAATATCTGGCTGATGTTCCAGGTCTCATAAAGCAACGGGCAGTTATATTTGAGGAATGGAAATGCAGATGGTACTTAACTTAATGATCAGGATTAAGTTTGGAAATGTTGATTAAAAACATGATAACATCCCTTGTGTTTTGATATCAGTGGAACTTTTGAAGGCACTTTTATTTAGTGATGTTGTTTTCATAGGATAAAGGAAGAAATTTGCACACAAGGCTGGCTTTAGAAATCATCATGGTAGTGTGCACTGTATCATAAAAGGCTTATTGACTCAAAAAACCACTGAATGGATCCATCTCAAATTTGGCATAAAGAATTCCACATAAAGATCTGTGTTTCTGCCTTACATACATCTGAAAAAGCTTATTTGATGTTATTCTAAAAATACGATAAGAATTAAATAATAAACTTGCTAGGGTTTTTTATTGGAATTGTGCAATGATAGAATTGGAGGGGAGGGTAGCATGGTGAATTGCAGCCTTCATTCAGCCCATTTTCTGCTTGGTTCAGTCATCAAGTGGGAAACTCTGGTTCAAAAGAAAAAGAACAGGATATGGTATATTTTGTTATCTGCCCCCCTACTTTTACAATGCCAACTTAGTGTTTTGCCTTACAGTATTTGAAGTTAAAGCGATGATATTGTTGTATATTTAGTAATCCTTTTCCGTCTTTCATCCCTTTTGTTTCGTTCAGTTTCCTCTGCGTTCTCGGTTTACATTGCACACAGCTCCTTCTGTTTCCTTCTTTCAATAGACATTGTACATTTTTTTTTTTCTTTTTTTTTTTTCTTTTTGTAATTTATCATCCAACACAAAATTCTTGATTCAATAACTCCTGTTCGTAGAGCAGGCTTTTTTTTTTTTTTTTACTACTAAGACTCGTCAAATAGAAAAATCAACTTAGTATCGCATTCATTTCTTAAGTGCTTTCAGGTTAAACCAACAAACCAAACCATGTGAAAACCAGCAAAATAATTGGGATTTTAGTAGCCGGTCTTTGATCTTTTACCTTATTGCTTGGACCCAGCTTTTCCACCAATGTTTTCTTCTCATCTTCTTTGACAACCATGCCATGGTAGTCATGGTAACTGATGTCTCCACAGACAACAGCTTCTTGGCAAATGGGCAGGAGACCGCATTTCATTGCTGACACCTGGAAAAATTTATATTGGTCCATCATAAAACTTTTGCACGGTTTTTAGAACTACATCCCCTGTGAAAAAAAGAATACTTAAGGTTTATGGGCATTTTGAAAACAAAGCAGTTTTTGGGATATCAAAGAAGAGAAATATTTCCGAAGCAGAAAGAAAGACAAGGCCCTTCAGTTTGGTAAAAAAAAACTTTGCAAAACATGAATCAGAAGGAGGTGAAACCGGTGCGCATGTAATTTGCATTCTTTATGTTATACAGCTAGCCTTCTGTGGGACAAATGTAACTTCATCATCATGTCAGCCCTTAACTCTGTGTGGAGCTGTCAGGGAATCTCGTGACAATTCATGGTCCCAGTCTTCTCCATTCATTAAAGTTGCAGTTGTAGGTTAGAGCCTGAATCTCTATAAATTTTCGTCTTAGTCCACTCTGTTATGATGTTGTCAACCCATCTTTTCTTCTACAAAATATGTGTCTTTCACTTCCCTAATACTGTTCCTCACAGTGCAGTTTTAGCAAGGCTAGTGTACCTTGTTATATCGCCGGAACGACTCAGTTTTCTTTTCTTCATAACTGGAATTTGAAATCGAGATACTTACAGCGACCGCTGCGGGTGTGTGTAGGTGGATGATACATTTGATGTCAGGCCGAGCTTCATGAATGGCTGAGTGGAGTGCAAACCCAGCCTTGCTGACCCCAAACGGGGATGATCCTCGCTCGACGATGGTTCCCTTCAGGTCCACCTTATTCAGTGCGGAGGCAGTGATTTCTGAGTACAGCATGCCTAATGGGTTGATGAGGAAGTGGTTGCTTTCTTCATCAACTCGAACCTGTGCAAAAATGATAGCCATTTTGTCATTTTATGAAGTTATCTGTGAATATTTTTTGTTAATGATGAGGAACGGCATCAAAAATTTGTAACTGCATTTGTCTAGTTGATAGTGATATTGCTGTATGTCAAGATCCTGTTTCAATCCATGTTCATATTTCATATAGATCTGTGAATCATTTTTTTTTAGTAATGTGTCCAAAACTTCCTTTCCTCTCACTTGTCTCTTTGAAAGCAGGTCAGCATGTGTAACTTAATGTCTTATGTGTCTCCGTTTGTAAGTTTTATTTATTTTCTCTCTCACAGCAGGCGTAGTTTCATTTTCCACTTAAAACATCCATTTTTTTTTTTTTTTTAATTATTATTATTTTTTTAATGTATGTGTTCATTCACTGTTGGAATTATTTCATTCAGGATTTTTTTTTTTTTTTTACTGAGTGGTCATGAGATGTGGCTTAACTACATGAATGTAAGCAGCTCAGATGATCAACAACTCGGTCTCCAGTTCCTTTCCACTTACACTGATGTGGTTGTAGATACCATGTGACCATCCACACAGGTCTACCACACGGTACAAAGCTGCCAGTTTACATCTGAGAACTTGCTCTCCATCTCTGGAAGACTTAGGGCCTTTTAGATCATTAATGGGAATCACCGCCAATCCTGATGCAGATTTAAAAAAAAAAAAAAAATTAGCAAAAAGCAAATATTTAAGAGATAGGATAAACATCACAGATTTTTAAATTTTGTACAGCCACAGCATGCTACCAACCACATCTTGTATTCTTGGTCATAAAGTTTTGATTTTAAAAGGAGGGGAGGAGGTGGCAATCAATTTCTTTCCCTTCTCCCGACAGATGAGATATACATTAGGTGAAATGTTCAGGCTCATTTACCTATAATATGGAGAAGGAAAAAAAGGGACGTGGGGTTAATGTTGATTAAGGGGGTGCTCGGGTGAGGTTTTCACCAATTTTGGGTAAAAATATCGATGTTGGAATTTTATCAGATTCGTGTACTTGAATATGTCTAGAACAAATATACCAAGGTGTCAGAGTTCAATTCTACCGT
>JBCAUA010657347.1:0-15700 GCA_038406235.1 Peronia verruculata
TTTTGCATTCGGCAGTACAGTGAACATCTCCAGAATTTTGCATTCTGCAGGGTCCGATTGGGTGTTCTTACCGACCCGTGACTATCAACATTCTTGGCTCACTCCATGTGTTACTCAAATTGAAACTTCTGCTGTCAATAGCATAATTGTTGCAGCAAAAAATATAAAATTTAGCACATAACAATCCAGTTGGTGCTGTAAAACCACAATCTAATGCATTGAGATTCCATCACTTCTTTTCAAGCAGGATAAAATTTTTGAAGTCTCCATCAAGCAAGCTTTTCCCCAAATACTCGTCTGGATGGTCATTCATTAGTAATCTGACTATCAATATTAGGACTCTATGTTGAAGTTGATTGAAAAATTTCCTCACTTCTTTTGTTTCTTTTTGTAGCTCATGGCTGGATGCATTTTTGAATCTTCTGGTGACCTCCATCATGTGTGTTTGCTTCTTTTCCACGGCCTTAGCAGTTAGTGTGGGATTTAAAGAATGGTGTGATGTCATTACAGACCCCAGGTCTGGCATAGAAAAGTAAGTGATATCGTACCTCAGGCCGCGGCACTCAGGGCATTATCACTATAATTCAGCTAAATATGGTTAGGTTTTTCTTAAGCTTTTCAGCCCTGCACGAGGGCTATCTCATCTCTTTTTTCATTTTGTCCTGTTGGGCTGCAGCAATGGTTGCCAGTGTACTTTTTTCCCCTTTTTTAAAAAAATTTTATAAAACCATATTCAGCTAATTTTATACAACCACATTCAGCTAATAGACAAGCACATATAAAGCTAAATTATATAAAGCTTAATTAAGAATGGTAACTAATGTAGTGTTATAGTGAGTCACATGAATAATTATGAGTTGAGATTGATGAAATGAAAGGCTGACGGTCACACATACACACACAAAAATAAGTTTACACGCATGTGTTTTTGCTTATCACATTTTGACTTATTGTCAAGAACTTGAAAATCCTTGTTAAATTCATATTAACCTTATCAGATTTAACCGAAGAGCCACTTCAAATAGAGTAAATCTTGGGTAACTTTTAAACTAAACAGTTTTGTATGATGCAGGATGAGTTCCTTACAACTATGAAGAATAAATCCAACTTATTTCACTTCTTAGTTCAGAGTATAGGACCCACTATTCAAAACAAATTGGCCTCTTGACACTTATATGGTTAAAAACAAAAGCATGTCTCATTCTTATCACAAGGAAAGAGGTGTAAGTATAGCTGGTTAGCTTCTGGTCTTAGGCTTCTTGTACCTCCTTGAAACAAATGTGTGATTTCACTAACTATAATTTTAAGATGAAACCTTCACTCATCTTTATAATTCACTGATTCTCTGCTGAATCAGTTCAAACTTGTGTATCTTTTGAACGTATGAAAATGCTCATGTCTTTATCTAATTTTATCTCAAATTTCAAAATGCAATATTTTTTAAAACTTAAGGCCGCTGCCTGTGAAAATCACTGATGAGGGTAAAAATTTTTAAATTCTAGTATACATTAATATGTGCTTTAGCAATATTTCCACACTTTGACCTCTTATTTTTAAAATATATAGACTCCGCAAATAGGTGAAATTTACATCATGTATGCATCAAGTCAAAGTAGAGATTTTGTGGCTATATATTGTTTTGTTTTTTTTTAAATAAAGGGGAAAAAATGCACAAATTTCTCCTCCAAAATGTGAAATTTGGTTTGTATTTATGGCAGCATTTTTAGAAATGTACAAGTACAAAATAATACATGTAATGTATTGTAGATGAAATATTCAGGAAAACATGACAAAATCTTTGTAATGTATGAAAGGAAATGTCTGCAAAATTTCGTAATTCTGCAATCGCCTGTTCATGAGAAGTTTGTCTTGAAAAATGGGGGGAAATCCATCTTCTTAGCTAGGCACATTTTTGAGAAAAAAACTATCTTTCGAAAATATTTGAAGAACACTAATCTGTGATGTTCATAATAAAATAAAAAATGTTGAAATTAAAATTTTTGTTTTCTTTCCTCTTGACCGTGGCCACTTAGTTTCACACCACATTTAGAGTTGCATCGTAGGCTACATATTTATAAATACTTATTCATGATGCTATTTAGATTTGCCACTAACATCACCAACAAAAGAAATGAAATATGTACAAGTACATTTTTATTATGGTTGATTAAAAATGTCCCAGAAACAAACTTCACCGAAATCAGCTGAACAGCTCCTGTTGTTGATAAACTTGAATCAATAACCACCACATAACTGTAATAAGGCTTCTTGTTTTTTTTGTTACAGGTGTGAGAACGGTCAATATATTCAAATAGGCAGTGATATTGGAGTGAATACAGATGATTATTATGTTCAGTGGCAGATTGCACAGGTAATGTCCCAGATATTTATTTTTGGCTATTATTAAAATGTCAGTCCTGTACAGTGGAGTCTGCTTAACTCATTCTGTCTCAAACTTTTTAAAACCAGGTGCCCAAAGGATGTAACACAGAAGCTCAAGTGAATGGTAGTACTTCCACATAGCTCAAACAAGGATGACCAAAGTGTACACATAGCTTGATATCAGATTCCTGGGAAAAACAAATTTTTTTTTTTTTCGCGTTAGTGTACAAGTGTTGTATGATTTATAGGTTGCCTTTTCTAGCCAGGCAAAGGAATAGTTAGTGAAGTTAACAAACATATATAAATATTTATGATAATAAATCTGTTTTCTCACAGCATTTTTCTCTGCTGTGGAATTTCTAAATTTCACAAAAATCATCCATTTTGGAAAAAGATTACCTGACCTCTAGCATGGAAAAATAATTTTGCAGGGCCTGCCTCTGAATATATCGTTTGTTGTTACACGTGATAACCTTAGTAACAGCAGTTAGCTCTTCAAGAAAATCACCAGAAATGACAATGACAGTGTGCTCACCCAGAATGTAAACAAAAGTAAAATGGGCATGGAAGTGTCCAAGATCTATTAGATTGCATATGAGAAATGAAATTGTGTTTAAAGGAAACCAATAAAGGAATTGTTTAGACACCTATGCAATTGGGCATTATTATACTTTTGACTAGCTCAAACAGAAAGAGTTGAGATTCAACTCAAGTGGGCCAGAATTGTGAGTTTAAATTTACAGACATTTGTATTTTGAATTAGCCTTACTACAGAAAGGGGCTAAAGTGAAAAGATATTGCAATTTTGTCACAGCTAGTGCACTGAAGTAGACCTGCAATGCTTGTATTGGGTTTGCTAGAAGAGGCAGATTAATATGCTGAGAAAATCTTAACTTCTAGTTTCATTGTTTCAATTAGAAGTTAAAAAATTTCTCTGATTTCGGCCATGCTCTTGTTCTTAATCTTCACATGGCCAGAGCTGTGGCCACATAAGAGTTTAAATCACATGGTGAACAAAGTGTTGAAAGTTGCTTACTCTGCCCTTTTGACATTAACTAACTGATGAAGCCATTTTGAGCATATTATGCAGGAAACCCAGGCTGCATGCAAAAAAAGTCTCCAGGTCCCTTTGTGGGATTGATGTTCCTTTCTCACTGTGCCCACTTACTGCTACAGTCATGGGAAATGCCTCATGCTTCTCTATGTCCATTTGTTTTGTTTATCGCAGTAATGGTTTCTGAGGTCTCAGCATTAACTATTTGAGATTTTGCGAAGAAAGGGCAGTGACCATGAATAACTGAATTATCTGACAATGCCCTGCAGTTTTCGAACAAACTACATCACTGATGCTTAGATTTCTGCCCACCATTTTGGTGTGAAAAATCTTTTTTTCTTCCTTTGTAGACAATTGTTTTGACTTCTAAGCAATGTAAATAAAAAAAAAAAAAAAACATGAAATATCATCTCTTTTCTTCAACAATATTTTATTTCACCTTGAAAGAAATAAAATTTACTGTATCAAATTAAACTAATTTTAAAGATAGAGTTTTAAGAATTCTGTTGATTTTATTGTGAAGTTCATTCTTGTTAAATTTTTGTATTCAGATCCCATTGAATTGAAATTGAATGGATAGGATTTTTTTTCTTTTTCATAATCTGGGAAAAAATAGCTCAAAAGTCTCAGTTTTAAGGCTGAAATAATTACAGTTTTTAGTGAGTTAAACAATCCATATTATATGAATTGTTGATACTGCAATACGTTTCACACAAAATAATTGAATGAGCCATGTGTCTCTGTTGCTAGACAACACACAATGTTGGACGTATGAACTGAAGTCATGCCCTTGCTTTT
Organism: Peronia verruculata; assembly: GCA_038406235.1. Taxonomy (NCBI): domain Eukaryota; kingdom Metazoa; phylum Mollusca; class Gastropoda; order Systellommatophora; family Onchidiidae; genus Peronia; species Peronia verruculata. Next base: position 4,235 of record JBCAUA010657347.1, read on the forward strand.
GCCTCTTAGTGATTTTAAATCACCTATATAGTATCAGCATCGATGGATAAGCGTGATTTTGTTGATGATATTTCATGCTTAAATTTTCTCTTTTTTTTTTTTTTTTTAAGTCAGGGATGTCACCAAAGATTAAATAAAATAAACAAATTTATTTTGTGTTCAGCTATGCACTGGAAAACATCAACACTTGTTGCACCACAGGTATTAAGCATCATCAAAAATGTTACGTTATTTTTTTGGTGTATCACTACTGTCACAAACTTTCTGAGTGTTGTTGTTGAATGGGTGTGAGCCGTGATGTTGTAAGTGGTGCTCAGGCGGTGAATACGGATGAGATGCACACAGGAACAGTGAAATGAAAACAGGAATCTCCAATGTCAAAATGATGCAGAATTTATTGCAGGTGCATGATAATATTACAAAGTTCAGGGCAGCTGTCTAATTCTGATGCCCACAGCTTATCTACTATCACTGCATGGCATTCGCTCTCTGCATGAGCTCTTATATAGAAACTGGCCTGTCTAGAACCCCCCCCCCCCTCTCTCTGTCTGTCTGTCTGTCTCTCTCTCTCTCTCTCTATGGAATTCTCCATAAGCCTCTGGTTGTTGCTGCAGCGTTCTCTCTGAGTCATATCCATTACAAACAAAAATTAAATCTGAGGTAATACACATCATATTGTACCATGCATACATATATGAGATCTACAACCATTCTACACAAAATGCGTAGAGAGTATCAGTTACAACCACACTTGCGTAGGCTCAGTATACAATCACAATCTGCTAAACATTGCTCACAACATACACATGTGTACCCAACATAATAATATATTTAACCATGATCCGTTACAGCTAACGTTGAGTAGAAAAGTGTCTGAAATTATTCTACGGTGAAAAAAAACAACAAAACAATGATAACCCATCATTTTCAAATATCTTCCTCAGTTTGGAGTCTGGAGCACCTGGTTGTCTTGGCTTGTCCTGGCAGTGATGAGTTTGGTGCGAATGTACCACTACCACCGACAAGAGGCATTCATGGTCAGCATTAATAGGGAACGGCAGAGACTTCTGGCGCGTGTCTCAACTGGTTCAGAGACTGCATAGAGCATCAGTAATAACTTCTTCTCTTCATTTTTATTCTAATGCTTGAAGAAAATATATGCAAGTAGCAAATTATAGGTTCTGACTTAATACTCCAAAAGAGGAGTTTATTTGCTTATTATAAGTCATATTAATAATTGAATCTCTGGCAGCTTCCATAGGTTAAAGCGTTTTATATTTACGCGGCACCTTTAGATAACAAATATAAACTGTAAGACTTTATTTTGTAAAGTGACTGGTATGTTTTTTTTTAAGCCTATCCCTTTGAATCATATGCATGTAGATTGAAATCCATATATTTAAGCCCTTGTCATTCTTAGAAATTATGTTAAGCCCTTGTCATTCTTAGAAATTATGATATAATTAATTCTTGAACCGTATGCCAGATTGTTACTCAAATCATTTCTTCTACAGACATGGAACAGATTTTACAATACTGTATTTTCTTTTCATGTGAATGAAAAGAAAACTGTGTTTGAAAATTGCAGAGATCTTGTTGGAAGAGGAGCAAAAGAAAGTCAGGGATGCTGCATTATTTTCAGTATCTAAACTGAGCATAGAAATATTATTTGTACTATACCACTTTTTTTTTTTTTTTTATCAGGCCAATTTGTGGTCTTAATGGCTGTTGAATTATCTGCAGCGTTAATATTAATAGAGAGCTACCTATTTGCACTTGTGCACAACTCAGTGATATTGGATATTGCATGTGCTTTGTTGCACACTTGATTACATCATCTCTGGAGCATGCAAATCATAGAATATATTTGGAAGCCAGAGAGAAATATCACCAAAAATCCCCCCCCCCCCCCCTCATTTTTAAAAAATAGATATATGATTACAAAATATTTTGAAATATGGTTTGTTATTCGTTACAGTACAGGATACAGTACAGGATAACATTATCAAAATAGAGTTTCTTGACAATATTAAAGTGTGGAATCTGTTGGCGTGTGGAAAGAATTGCACAAAAAAATAAAATATAAATTCTTCAGTGCACTTATGGACACGCATATGTTTGAAATGAAATGACTGTTATCAGTGGGGTATAAGAAAAAAAAAAGAATTAAATTAATGGCAATAATCGAAACATTTGTCAGTGGAATGCAAGATGGCATTCACATACCCATGACAAAACACATGGCAGCAGCAGAAAGATAAGGTTCATCTGTGTAAATTCTAACTTAAATGCTGTCTCTAACTTTTCAAGGTTATCCCAGTGTTTGAGTGACTGACTCAAACTGCTTCAGCATGATTTTTTTATTGTTGAAAATGTCCTAGGTTAGAAACATGTCAGGCAATAGTGGAATCCTTTCTTCATCAATGAATTTTTTTTAGACTGATTGAAGACCTAGATTGTGGATTTGAATTTTATATCTCTTCTTCTCATTAAGTCACTGATGGCTAAAATTCTTGCCCACCGCTCCATGTTTGTAACTGGCTACATTTTATTAAATTAATGACATCCACATTGGTAGGCAAAATCTGCATGTTTGAACCGAGGTGATTCAAAGATTAAATTGATATAAATATATACACTGTGTATACTTCTACATGGTTTAAAAACTGCTGATTATACTTTAAAGTGTGTTTATGTAGCCATACTATTTGAAGTGCCTTGGGTTTTCCAGTGGAAATATGTGATAAATTTCTTGTCCTTTGAAATGTTGTCTGTCTGATTTAAGCACACAGTTCATTTATTGTACTGTCAATACTTGCATGAATATTGCCACGTTTTGTGTGGTGAAATGAAAAATCATAATATGTACATGTATTGTGTTGTTATAAGAATAAATGTAAGTAGTCTCTTTGCTGATTATATGAACTTTCAGCCTCCTATTTTACTAGTGGCTGACTGATATATGGCTTTTAAATGTTCTGGCGTGAAGACCAAACTTTACAAATTTTGAAAGAATGGTCATAGTATTGCTGGAGTTAAAAAGAAAAAAAGGATAATTAATCATTATATGTATGCACATAATGAAGTGGCATGAATTTTACTGCTTTTTGTAGTGAGTGCTTCCATTCAGAGGGTTGAGAACTTTTTGTTTCATACTAGGCTGCATTTTGCAATCTATAATATAATGGGTTGAAAAGTGGTGAAGTAAGTGACAGCTGATGTGACACATTTGACGTCCAGCAGTATTTAGAGGCCTGATGCAATATGATTCATCAATTGTCTCCTAGTCATGCTTTTTGGAATTTGTCTTTCTTTCTTTCTTTTTTTTTTTTCAATCAAATAAGTTTTTCATTATTTGTGTTATTCATGAATTTCTTCAAAATATTTTCGTTGTAAATAATTAAAATAAATTCTTGTCTCCTTGACTCTGACTCCGCTGCTTGTCAAAGACAAAGAGTGAACATGAGGGTTGACATAGACGGAAGTCAGGGATTATGTTGATGTTAATTACAGTATTGTTTGTAATGTGTGCAATGCATTTGATAGATCATAATATATACATCAACCCTGCTTTACACTGTTATGCATATTTGAAATTTTAAAAACTCATTATTTTCAAACAACTACAATTGTAACCATTGTGAGTTTTACTGTAGAACAAAATATATCCGATATTATGAAAATGAAAGTGGTGGTAGATAGAAGACAAGTATCAGCTTGTTTGTTTGATGCAGATGGTTTTCAATTTTTTTTAAAAATAAAAGTTGATGAACTTACATAAGCTAGATTTGACCAAAGTTACAAGAATGTTGGGAGTTCACATGGGAATTTTTAAGTTTTTTTTTTTTTTTTCTCTCTCTTTATGAATTACTGTTAGTCTTTCCACTGCTTGATCTCATGTGAAATTATATCCATGAAATAAATATCAGCCAAGAGAATACAGGACTTGTGAGAAGAAGTGTTTCTAGATAACAGGGTTCTTAGAAGCTGGTGCTAAACATGATAATATTGACATGTCTGATCAAAAAGGTTTTAAGAAGATATTCTTAGTTTTTCTTTTTCTTTGTTTTTTTGGACTTGTTGTCCTGAATCTGTTTTCTTCATAGAACACATAGCTTGATACTTTAGAATCAAAATAAAACACAACTGAAGGCACAAAAGAACCTGTGGTCTTATGAAATTTTTGCTCAGCATTTTATTTTTATGCATTTTATTCTTTCACTTACACAGTCCACACAGACTACTTATGTGACTGATACAACTGTATTTGATGAGCCCAGATTTAACTGAGCATCATGTAAAGATAACTGAATATAAAAAAAAAAAAAAATCGATTCAGGTCAAGTCTTTTGAAAAGATCAGATTTTAGCATGATAGAATTCACTCTATCAAATGTGTCATTCATATAATTATGCTGGAAATCTCTGTGTAAATAATGAAAGCTTTCTTCCAATTTTGTGCCTCTGTACACACATTGGAGCTGTTTTGTACTTTGTTAATTGACTCACAGGCTTAGTCTGTCACAGTCATGTGACTCAGAGTAATATTATTAGTAGTAGTAACTTATACCAGTATTCAAATTATGAAACTTGATGAGGCCACCAGAAGGACACCTGGTACATGTTAGCTCCTGTTTCAACAATGTGTAGCCAAAACTTTGAATATTGATTTTTTTTTTTTTTTAATGTTTATTTTGATGTCAGGGAAATTTTCACCATATCATTGGCACTGTGTGTGGCTACTGACAAATTTAAATGATTTTTTTTTTTTTTTTCACCATATGTATTGCATGGTTCATCTAATTCTGTCATTTGTTATGGTGCCAAGTTCTGTTGATCTAGGGGTAGTCTTTGGCATCACTTTTCAGTTTGACCTTAGTTTTAAAGTGCATGAAAGAGAAGATCCAGCATTTATAGATCAGATGTGGAATTTGCGTATAATAATAGGCCTACTCATTTATGACCACAAGAGGCAAAGATTTGCATACAGTTCCCCTGACCATGGAGGAGAATGGAAACAATAAATAACTTGGTTTTTGCAACAGCACCTTTGGAAATCAGTTGGCATTGCTCCTTTGTGAATATGTGGGAGATAAAATGATAAATATGAAGTTTCACATATATTTGTGTTGTAGCGAAATGAAATGAATGAATCTTTTTTCTTTCAGGCATTCCATTTAAATCTCCATAGTTCGTCCATGATCTTGAGTAGGGGTCCACAGGGTGGTCATGAGTGAATTTAGAAATTAGTTTTTTGGAACCTCAAACTTGTGCCATACGTCATGAAAAGTATTATTAATTGAATACTGACATTATGTGAGGTCTTCATAACATTTTTTGTAGTTTGTTTTTCTGAAGGATATATTTAGGAAAAAAACAATAGAGCCCTTAATTATGCTTGAGGGGTTCATCAGTGCAGCTTAATAGAATGGGAGTTGTGTGATGAGACATCACAAATTTATTCACAGAACATAAAAACAGGGTAACTTTTCTGTTTCTACATGCAGGTTTCCTTTTTCTTTCACACATTGCAAAGTCATATTCATTTTGCATTTTAAAGGGGGGGGGGGGACATCCTGGAACTGATTTGTTTTTTATTATTAAAGTTAGGTTATTTTAACCTTTTCCATCAAATTCAGCATGTTCAAATTAGAGGAAAACAGTAACAAAAAGTTGACTTTTTCATATGGTTGCCATGGCAGCGCTGGTAACTTGGATTTTGGCACCTATTCATCACCTTCCTCCAATCACCTCCAACCCCGAAAGGTCGGCCGCAGAGTCATCGAAGCGACTCATGATATTGCTAGGAGAGGTGATATTCAAGTGCTTTTTGCACCCTTTGCCTATATATAATCAAACCGCAATGATCTACGGCTTCATTTAGCAGCCAGGTGGAGCCAAATCCTGATTGACAATACGCTAGGTCTACCGTTGAATGGCCATTGGTCAAACCTGTTAGAATTGACTTAGCAACTTTTTGATACCATTTTTACAAGCAGAAAAGGCAGTTCTTTTAAGAGTAAACAAAATCACATTTTTGGGGCGAAATCCATATTTCAGCCCCCTCCCCAATATGTATACAGTTGTAAGTCATTCACTCTATCATGATGATTGCAAGCCCCTCTTCAACTTGAGAGATCGTAATTACAGTGTATGAAGTAGTATAATGTACATGTAGATTGTTGTGTATGTTGCATGTGGACAGCTGATATTTTTGGCACAAGTTTGAAGTATCAGTGAAGGACTGTATTTTATATGCGTTTTGTGTGCAATAGTGGCCATATTTAATCTTAATTTAATTTTAGGGTTGCTCTCCACACTTGCGTATTTACATACAAACAGCATGTAAGACGTAATCTCCATTTTCATCTTTATAGTTGTCCCTCCAAACATTCCCTTACTTGGAAGATTTATATACATGTACATGTATACCATTTTCTGCTTTGCAAATCATATAATTTTGCTTCTCCACAGAGGCATATATATCTAACCAGAGGCACTTTCCCTTTTTTCTTTGCAGGTTTCACTGACAATAAAATGAATGACAACTCTATTTTTGTGCTCTTTCATTGTTTGCTTGATGAATTTAGTAGTATAAGCGTGTATTAATAATGTGACACATTGATGCTCTTTTGTTCATAAGTGTCTAAATTGATGTTTGTTGCTATGTTTAAGGTACTCATGCTAGATCCTTTTTTTGGTCTTTCAAATCTTTAATGTGACCAGTGACAGCCCTGTCAATTCCATGTCATCAGTATTCTTCATGCTCTCATGCATTATACCATTTCCATTGAATTTTTTCCAAGAGAGATACTGTAATGATTTTTTCAAATCATTACTGCTGTTGCAATATCAGTATCCAGTGACAAGTCATTCTTAAACACAATGTATGGGCTTTTGTCAACACAATCTGCAGTAGCAGTTTTGGGAACATTTTACTTGAAGACATCAAGTGTGCAATGCTGAAGGTAATCATTTCTTTAACATCACCTGGTCAAGTTTTATCATTTGAAGACGTCAGTAAGTGTTTGTGCAGTTACTGATACCAAATATGAGTTAAAAAAAAAGATAGAAGGAAAAGAATAGGAGTAAATAAGGGCTAAGGCTGAAAAACACTATCGGCTTTGAAAATTTGTATTTTTCGCTAACTACAGTTAGAATATGCTGTTTGCTAAGTCATTATCCCTGTATATCTGATACTTCTCTAATCTGTTTTTCCGTATTTAGATGCTGTTTCCTCGAATATTTACAACAAAACCTGTGAAATACACACAAAAAATGAGCTGTGTGTAGTTGTCTTGTAACCTTAATAATTGTCCCCTATTCACTTAATGCTATATAATGTCATTGTATCACCTTGCACATTTTTTCAGGCCATGTACATTGCCATGATATCTCTAGCATTACTTGATTCTGGAAGGTTAAACTACGTAACTGATTTTTGTTGGGAGTTCCTTCAGTTACTCAAAAGTGCTCTAAAAAGGGCTTATTATAACCTTTGGCAAGATTCAAAATATTGTAATAGTAAAGCAGCAATAGTAAAAATAAATTCAAAATATTGTAATAGTAAAGCAGCAATAGTAAAGCAGCAATAAATACAGCAATAGAGTATTTAAAACTAATTTCAGGCCTGCCACACTCATTTACATAATGCAGTATTTCAGAGATGTAGACCCTCATTTTTGTCAAATTTTTTAAAAACAGAAGGCATCGTTTTGGGTGCCTTGAAAAAAGACATGTTTAGGCTTTAAGTAAATTACTAAGAGTTACATATATACTCATGAGTCTGCATTCAATTGCCAGGCATGCTGTTAATGTTTCTATAATAAAGAGTTCAAACACATTGTGTTCTCAAAACAATCAACAATTTTAATACAAATGTACTTTTACTTAAATCATAGTTGCTATGAAAAAAAAAACAAAAAAAAAACAAACAAACAAACAAATTGACTAGACTATTGGTTGTGTAAGTCTAGAAATGCATTGTCATCTCAAAACATCAAAACTGATTTCATAAATTCATTACAAGGTAATTATCAAAATGAGATGCAGTCTAGAATTTGAACAATGACACTGCACATGTGATATGTTAAGAGCTAAGTAGGCAAACAAATGCAACAGAATTTTTACCTTGGTAAACTTGTAGTCGTGACACAATTCAATCTTGTAAAAGGGTGTAAATCACTCAACAGACTATTATTTACTATTATGTGGGGACCCAGCAAAGCACTGCAATAAGCTGGCTATTAAGAATTTAAGAAGTTGGATTAATTCTAGACTTCTCAGAGGAGTTGTAAAATTTTACAAACATTTTTCCAATAGGTGCCTTGTTAAAATGATAAAAATCAACATTGCCATAGTGCATGACTAAGTATTTGGACAGAAGTCCATCTCATGATAACAAGTGAAGACTAACGGTAGAACAAAAGATGCCTATTTTTAATGTTTTTTAAGGTAATTCCAGGGGTTCAATTTCAATCCAGAGCCTTGACTATCTCAACTAAAAAGATCAAAAAGAACTGCCAGTGCTGTCCAAAGCAATGGTTTGAATTTTACAACTTCAAAAAATTTAAGTCCCTAAGATGTATTTCCTTATGGATAAATAAATGTACATAAAGTACATGTTCATATTTGTAAAACACAGATTCAGTTTTCTCCCATGTGCAATAAAGAGTCATCATTAAGTGTATTCAAAATTTACAGTGAGAAGAAGAAGAAAAAAAAAAAAAAAATAAAGCACATCTGAAATGTAAAATAAATGCTGTCTTGTGACTTACTCTTCAATGTTTTAAGTAGTAAAATTTTCTGTGACTTGTGAGCATATATGTACTTATAAATATATGTCACCACAATTCTTTATCCTATCAAGAAGAAATCCAAGTTGTTTGAGATAGAAATGAAGAGCCCCAAAATGTAAAATTTGCTATGTATGCAATGTAAAATGCCACTCATTCACAAAAGCTACAAAATGTTTGTCATGCTGCCTTGTGTAAACCGTAAAGAAGTTGTAAATAAATACTGCATAGACTCTCAAAGTCACAGAACTGCTATTAAACAGTGACATGGTAAAGACATGGCTCTACATACATACAAGTTTGAAAAAACATACATGTACATCCAAAGCTTGTACAGAATTGTGCTACTAGTGCCAACTATTTTTGACAGTGGCAAAGCACCACATCTGGACATTCGGATTTTGATTCAGGTAGGTATCATAATCATAGATTTAGAAAATACAAATTAGTGCTCCAGGAGGCATTGTGGCAGGTCATTAATGGTGTACAAAACTCATACTTGAAAATTAGTTAAAGGTAAAACAAAAGAGATAGAAAATAAGCTGTTTCTTTCTCATAACCTTAACCTCTGTGTCCAAGATAAAAATTTACCTTCTTCCAACAAAATAAATATTTTTCCCTGTTACACAACATATAAATGAATTCATGTGCAAATGATAATTCTGAGATATGTACTCACTGTTTATTTTTTAACTAAATTTTTCTTAAGTTATTATTGAAACTTTGTTACTGAGCTGGATATTACTGACAGTGGCCAACAACATTCCTTTAAATTTCTTTAAAAAGGAGATTGAAATACAATATAGATCTAACACTGTACAAACTACAATACTGTACATGTCAAACTGCTGAATTTTAAAGTTAAAGCTCCTGTCTTGTATGTCGTAACTCAGTGCGAAATTGGTTATTCTTCCTGGATTCTCTTTAAAAATCATCATAATGTATTGACTGGGAATTTACTGGATTTGGGACGCTTGATGAGAACAGGTTACTTGCTCTGGCTAAATTCACAACAATATTGAAAAGTTACGTTAAGGAAACAATGAAAGAAACTTGGCCTCTTAGGTGGACAGGTTCTTGTGCGTAAAAAAGTTATGCAACCCCACTGACCATAGACTGTCTTCACTATTATGATACGTTGATTGTTACCGTTAGTTAAAGATTTATAAATCTGAATAAGTACAGCATTCTTCCCTGTTGTGTGTGTTGTGATTAGATCTACCAATTCCTAATCTTTCTTGGCATATAATTACATAAATAATCAAATATGCCCAGCTTTTAAACCTTGAATGGGTTTTCACATAACAGAATTGTTGATGAGTGAAAGCACGTTCTTGCTATGCTATCCTAGGGATTATCACTCACACCATGAGTGCCTCAAGTGTTGACAGACCAACTCAAGCAGTGAAACAACTGACCATGCAGGAGGCTAAACTTACATTTCCTTATCCACAGAACCCATCACAAGTGCTGTCCCACGCGTTGTCAAAGAAAGAAATGCCTTGATTATGCAATCATATGTCAACCATCATGGCCTCTCCTTTGTCCACCTGTTCCCTCCGCTCCTGTCCCTATTTGACTACACATCTTGCACTCTGCGTTACTCTCAAATGGACAATATTATGTGAAATTACACCACACATACTCACATGTCCTGGTCAGACACCAATTTTTTTTTTTCTGGGAGCAGATTAGAGGGGTCAATTATAGAGAAAAAAAACACAGCAGCAACAGGTTCTAAGAAGGACCATTCTTAGGCAGAGATCACCATATCTAAATTACAGACTATCAGAAATAACACTAGAGTCTTCATTTCAGGTAACTTTGCTTTTTCAGCATCTGGATAATAAATGAATAGTAATACATGGATATTAAATACATAATGTGAAAAAGAAACTGACTTGGAAAAGCTTATCTTTTTTTATCTGTGAACTTGAAATCTGCAAAATATCTTTATGATATTATTTTCCACCTCTACTGATATGATATCACACTCTCGTCTTTTACCATTCAAGAGGAAAGAAACCATCCAACACACAATCTTCTTGAAAATACTTGCTATTCTATCTTCAGTGTTGATTAAAACATTATTGTTTAGAACGTCCACTGGTGGTGTTATATATACCACTTGAGGGAATCATAAAACATTTGACAAAGATATGTCCATTTCATGTAATAGAATTGTCGGTAACCATCAAAACAGATATGTTTGTTCGCAATCCATTTTACCAAGAGAAAGACTGAATGATCTGTTTCTACTTGAGCAATTTTTTTTTTAGTGAACAATTTTAATTCTGACGGTAAACTTTCCAACATTGTACAGAAGGAAAAAGAAGCACCATTTAACTTGCTCCAGGCACAAAAATTTCTCCACGTGACTGAGTCCCAGAAACTAGACTAATGACTTCAAAGAAATGTACATATGAAGACAGTGAGCTCATCACAGAAGTTCATGAAAAGAAATAACAATCTTTTTTTCTTTTTCAAAACAACTAAATTTCACTTTTCGTGAGAAAAAGTCACAGAGGGTTTGTTCTGAATACAGTGGAAACCTGATATAACAGGATTGCTGGGACCAAAGAAAAGTCCTGTTACAAGCGGATCCTGTTATACCCGACATACAATGAATTAGAGGAATAAAACATTGCTAGCCTGTTGCCTGATTATAGGAG
>JBCAUA010657458.1:4309-15699 GCA_038406235.1 Peronia verruculata
CCCCCCACCCAAAACGACTCATATTTGGCATGGATTGTATATAAACTTGTTCTCAGTGTTAATGATATGGCTTCTTGTTCCTAGGTTGAATGTTTCTCGTTTCATTAAATGACAAAATACCCTGCGAGAACTTGGCCATTTTTGGCTGATAAGCTCAAGAGTTCAGCAAGGACGTTGTCTGCGGTTCTTTCCTCTACTGATGGTTGGCTATTGTAAAGAAGTATAAAGAACTTCCAACAGCCCCAATGCCGAACTTTAACGGTCATTTTTTTTTTTTTTTTTCAGATTTCTCATTTCCTTATTGCTTTAAAACTGAGATGGAGTGAAATGTGTCTCCTTAATCAGAGATGCCAATCACGCCACATGTTTTTTTCACGACACAGTATCTTATTACTCAAATTCAAGAAAAAATATCTTGCAATTCGGGCTAGCCAATATTGTTGATCTCCGTATTAAGCTCTCGTAGAAAGGCCGATAGTTGAGGAGATTGTTTGCAAAAGAGCCTAAGTGCCAGCCCGATAATTTTCTAAAAAAATAATTGCACGAAAAAAGAGAAACAGTGTAATTTAAAAGCATATCAACCTCATTTGTTTGTAACAAAGATTAGTTCAACCTGCCTCTCAGCCAAGAGCAAATGTAAAGGGCTATAACTAAGTTTTACATAAAAAATGATACTAACGCTCTTTTGCAAGTGACCTCCTTTATTTTATGCACTACATAAGGACTGACGACCACATATGTGGCACTCCCTAGTATTATCGACAGCTGGTCTATTGATCGAGCATTTGGTGCTTTATTTTTTAGGAAGTGCTCCTGGAACTACTGAACCTACTGACATCAATAATATTTTCTTTCCACGTCCGTAACAGACATATACCCCTCTCCCCTTTCCCCAAGCCATTTTTTTTCTACCTCTTGCGATTGTTATTGTTTAGACGCAACATGTTGCTGTAATTTGTTTGGTTTTTTTTGGGGGGGGGGGTCTTTCTTTTTTTTTTTTTGAACCCCAGGCACAAAAAAAACCCCCCCCCCCCCCAAACAAAACACGAAAAAAAAAAACACAACCAAACAAATTAACAGACGACTGCGAAGAGACATAGAATGAAACGAAGCTAGTAATAGATGCATACATACGAATAACAAAATATATCTTCAATATTAATGGCCCAACATATTACAGCAACATGCCGCGTCTAAATAATAACAATCGCAAGAGGTAGAAAAAAATGGCTTGGGGAAAGTGTGGGGGGGGGGGGATGAGTCTGTTACGGACGTGGAAAGAAAACACGTCCATCACACCTGTCATCCTGCCCCCATTCTAGAATATTATCCATTCTTCTTCTTCTTCTTATTATTATTATTATTATTATTATTATTATTATTTATCTAAATCTGTTGATTTGAAGAAAAAAAAAAAAGTCCTAAGAGAATTGCTTTAGACAAGGAAACATTCCAAGGGAAGGTAACAGTTCCTCTAGTTACATGTAATGACTGAGAGTTTGAAAATGGAAAGTTAGAATAGAATCCCAAGGAAAACAAAAATCACAGTATGTAGACCTAAGCATTATCTTTCAGACAGTGACAATGTGTCTGCTCTTTAGAAAGCTCGAAATTTCTGGGGATTTGTTACGTTCGCTCCATTTCAGTAGAACAGACTGCCTTCATAGTATATGTGTATGTATAAAATGTATGTAGGGCCTATTCATCACTCGCCAGCAGGATTATCGATGTGTGACTTAACAGTTTTTTTTTTTTTTTCCTCGTCGTGGAATGAGTCTGTTTCCTCCGTCTTGCTTCATCGAGAAATAAAACGTCACGACGATCGCGTTCTCAACTGAGTAATTGCAGTGTCTCCTGCTGAAATGTATTGATTTATTGTACAAACAAATGGAAATTCGGGGCTTCTTCTTCCATTACAGTCTGTAACTGGCGAGGAATGGGATACATAAGCAAAAACAGGATACATGAGGGACACACAATCATACAAGAATGTGTTGCTACATATAGAAATATTATCTTGTTCGAGTTTCAAAAATACAAAGAAGATAGGAAGAGTTTGAAGACAGCACTAGTTCAAAACCGAGAAAGGGTTAAAGACTATGTGCCATTGCTCTCGTTCCAAATATAGAACTAGCTCAGTATACAGCAGTTTCGGACTTGGCATCACCTACAAAAAATAATATGATAAAATCACTGTGTTACTACTTTAAGCCGAGCTTCCCTACTCCAACGGGAGCAGTACACACATACACGACTCCCAAGAGTAGGTATAATGCTACTGAGGTAAACCTACGTTGTGACTGTAAAACATGAGATCGATCTGCAAGCTGTGTTTTTGAACCCGAGCCTGAGCAAATATGAGCAACCTTGCCGGCTACCAGAATGTTCTGCCCGACTCAAAGAAAACCACTACCACAGAACTAGTTGTCAGTCCTTTGGTATGTTTCATATTCTCATCCAACACATTTTATTGATTATACAATCAGTAAAACACTGCGCTATTACACTCAAAGTAATGTCATTTGGCTAGACCATTAATAAGTACAATTTTTTCATGTTGTAGTTACAGTTGTATTTTCTTTTGGTTAAAATTATCAATCCTCAAAAAAAAAAAAAAACACGTTACATCACTTAATTTCGGCAGTATGGAAATATTTATTCCAACTGTATTGAAAAGAAAGGATAACTAGAATTCACGTGTAAACATGCAAACTAAATGAGCTGATAACAACTGCCTGTGGGAATGTCGGAGCGTAAACAATATAAATAACTCTGAACCTTCTACACCAGAGAAGGAAACAAAAAGAAAAAGGACAAAAGGGAGGGAGAATATGTATATCGGACACGCCACCAGTGAGTTCAGTTCTGTGACAAGAGCTTTGCTTTTTCAGAGGAGCTCAGAATCCTGTGGGCCCTGGAGCCCTGAGGCCAGAATAGAGAGCATTGAAAGGAGATCTTGGTTTTACGGTGAAATGTTTGCGGTTAGTGGAACGAGCTGATCAATTCTTGGGTTGAGCGGATGAAGTACCAAGGCTTAAAAATAAAATCGACTTGGCTGATATGAGAAGAAACATAGTGTTTGTTATGTAGTATTAGAAACTTTACAGTTTAACTGAGAACTTATAAGATACACGGTGAAAGTTAATGATAATAATTCTGTCGTGGCTTTGCGTCTGACCAGCACTCGTACAATATATAGTAAGAATTACAATCACTAGCATAATGGATGGGTTATCTGATAGTTCTAGCACAATATCAGACAATTATTAATTGGCCTTCTGACGAAACCCCCGTTCAAAAAGGGACCTTTTTATTTTTTTTTTAACAAACTGATATTATATAGCAGAACCTCATGTCGTGTGTTGGTGTAAATAAGCCTTCCCCTAAAGACCTTTGAATATGTCATTTTATTGAATATAATTTTGGGTAAATATCTTCTTCGAGTTAAATATTTTCTAATTATCGCATTCTCAAAATAATATTATAGTCTCCTCGCCTGTGTATCTTTACCCAGACAAGAATAGTGGCCTTCCCGATGCAGTTGTTTTTTGAGCGCTGTTTTCGGTAGTGCTCGAGTCTTAAAATGTTTTCTCATCAAATTCACGGCATGGATAAAGTCTTTCATGTAGTTGTCTGGTGGTAGTATTAAAACATCCTAACATTGCTGTTTTCCATGAACAGTTTGAAGTGTGGAAAACTTAATGTATAACAAACATGAATGTATTGGTATTAATCCAAGCCTCAGTAAAATGCATTCATGCAAAATAAGAAGACTTTCTTTACTTCCTGGTAATTTTCTCTAACTTGAGTTGGCCTTATCAAAACAATACTCTACTGCAAGATGAAATGCTATACTTGTTTGTTTTCCCTCTGCTTAGGAATGTTAATATTCCTTTGACCACTTGGAGTCAGTAAAGGGAAATTAATAAGTATCTATAGTTTTGGTTTATTAATGGACCACCTCTATTCTGAACTCGTTAGCTCATAAGGACGGGATATTTAACTCATAAGGACGGGAAATAATCAATCAAGACAACCCGCTCCATTTTGTCAATTTCACATGCAAATTTTCTCAGACTCAGAAATGATGGCGGAAATTAGAACTGAGCTAATCCTACTTGTTCTCGATATAATACCAGAACAAGATAATGTTCTTTTGTTGTACTTTCGTTTTTTTGTTTTTTTTTTTACCGGAATGATTAGTATTAGCATGGATTATGTCCTGAACGGGTGAATATGTCATGAACTTAGTGGCGCCTGAATACAAACACATAAATGGCCTATTAAATGAAAAAAGAGAGCAAAGAAGAATTTTTTTTTTTTTTCAAATAAACATAAAAAAAAGCAAATAAATTACTGACTAGGCCACTATAGCTTCCTTTATATAGAATTTATAATTTATGTGGCATAGGAAAGAAACGCATCACACAGTGAATGCTTGTCAAAGAAAATAAAACTAAAGAGCCATTTCAGACGTGGATTTCGGGACTCCTCAGCTTATATTAAAAAATTTAGAATTATTGCTATTAAAGACATGCGTATTTCAAATTACATATACCTATTTTCAACATCTGATGAAAGATTTATTTTAAATCTGCAAATCTTCATCATGTAGCGGTTTTTCCACAGCTCCACTCCTTTGGCAAGACTGGCCGTCCACAATTTCACCAAGAGTTCATCTTGCAGTTAGCTTTCAGTTAGCTTTATCTTTGCGAATTTCTACGTTTAAACATTTCCATTATTAATCAGTCAGTCTTCATAAATCACGGATTTTACAACTCGCTTTCAGTTTGTAGCTGTGATTTTTCTGGCACACGGAATTGCCAACACAATATAGCTCAAGGTCCCATCGATCAATGGACGGAAGGAGACAGGTTGATTGAGAAAGCTTTGCCGTTACCTTAGATTGAGATGTAAATAGAATTGCCTGAACGGCTGGCAGACTTTGACAGAACTGTCAAAACTGACGTTAAAATTCAGCGGGTAAATTGTAAGGTTGTTTCAGAGGAAGTTTCAGAGGATATGTTTTTCCTACGTTGCCATAGTTGTTTCTTGTTTTTGTTTGTTTCTGTTTTTGTTTCCCCCGTGTATTATGCATCTGATGTTCACATTTAGGTATTACTGAACTGAAGTTACTATTGTTGGTGGTGGTGTTAGACGTTGTTACTGTTGTCGTTACTTTTGTTTGTTATGGTTTGTTGCTTTTGTCGTCAAAGTTGTTGTTATTCCAGTTGCTGTTGTTACTGGTAGTGGTGGTGTTGCTGTTGTCATTACTTTATATGTTTTTCCTTTTGTTGTTTCTGTCCTTCGTATGAATGACCACAGACATAAAAATGGCAGCAAATTGGGAGAAAGTTTTGCAATTTATTGGCATGTCGATGATTAACATCATAAACCAAATATAAAAATCAAATTTCGAACCACTGAAATCAGAAAAATGATTTTCAAGAAATTGAGATTGAGCTCTCTGGTAACACCCAGATAGAACTAAAATCAAAGAAACCTCACACTGAAGAAGCCTCCAGGCCAAGTAGAACAAATGAGCTGGCGGAAACTGAATACATTCTGTCTGGCACGCGTATAAACAAACTGCCCTGTAAAAGTAAACATTTATTCCATTTCTGTCAGTCCTCGCGGCTGTGATTATTGCTGCATTCCTGTACTGTTTGTCGACATTGGTACTTTTCATACTACATTCAGCCAACAAATAAACTGATTTTATATTCGACAGTGATTAAAAGGCCACCCAGTCCAAGTTATTACCAGGAATATGTTTTTAAAAAATCGAAGTATAGTCCCTCTTATGGTTTCTACTTTTAATATGTTCATGCGTATTTCCACACAGGTTACAATTTCTCTTCATATATAATTCCTCATGACCACAAATTTAAGATACCAAATTCTCCTCTCGTATGTTCGGTTCTAATGTCCCTATTACAAGACAACGCAAAGGTTTCCCTCTAGCTAAGTTTTAGAGCGCATATTCATCCGTCAGAAGAATAAACAAGGAGAATATAAACACATACACAAAAAGCAAACATATAAAAAGGGCGGAAACGTAAAAGATAAAAAGGCAGAGTATAAATCTTGAGATAATGTTCAATTATCACCAAAAAAAAAGAAAAAATAACAAAACACAAAAGAAAACAATTCACCCCCCCCCCCCCCCCAACACACACACACAAAATAGAGATGAGCAGAAAAACTGAAAAGAAAACGTTGAGAAGAGGCGGTACAGAGAGTACATGCTCAATATAAGCTTATTGCACAGTTGAGCTCAGACTGGCAAATCTCTATAAAATCAATGCAAGAATCGCGGATTGTGAAAACCGCTAATAGCCATGTCATAGAACATTTCATGCTAATGATAATAATGATCCACGTCGACAATCAAATTCCTTTTTTTTTTAATCCCGCATTCGTGAAGCATGTAACATCTTCCGGATATCAAGTGTGTTGCGCAATAGGGACACACACACATGTACTCATAAAGATGCATCCACATATTCCTGCCAACTTGAGAGAGTCTGTGTCTCGTGAACAATGAAATTGCTGTTAAAAAATTCAACTCAAGAGATTGATTGGCACGTCTTGCGTGTCCACTGCAGTGCATCATTACTTTTTTTTCCCGTTCTCTATGTTTGTAATTATGCATGTAAAACTCACTGATAATTAATTTTTATACATCACGAATAGACACTCAATCTTCTTCACACACACAAAAAAAATATGGATTGCTCTCAGAGAATAGTGGATGCACGCAAGAAGCCTAAGGAAAAAAAATATGTAAAGAAGTAAAAGATTATGGTAAGGAGTAAGAGGCATACACTCCGTCCATGAAAATAATAGCTGGAATTTGAACGGGCGACATATTTACCAAAGAAAGTCAACCGATGAGGCGGTTCCCGAGGGGTGGTGCTCTGTGAAACTCATTACTCAATACATAGATTGGTGTAACACAAACTTACATTGATTCTCTTGTTGCAAGTTGCTGTCTATGAAATTACATGTACCAAGATAACGTGTGATTCCTAGAAACAATAAAGTGTATAATGTTATTTCAAGATTACTTGCATTTATTTCTCAGATACCTACAAGCCGATTTCTGAATCATTTTTGTCCGTTCCTTCTCTGAAGGATATTACGGTTTAAAGCAGTCTACTTTCACAAGAAGCATTCAATATATGACTTTACTTCGCAGTCTGACCCTTACTATGACTGCAATCCTGTAGTCGGGGTTATTCGCGTTATAATTACCTCATAATATAGTGTAAAGCTTTTTACCTGTGTAAGATGCATTTACTTCGCAGATAATCCAAAGCCAGTGCTAACTCAGCCAGGTACAGCTGGACATGTGACTCGGTGAAGTTTAGGTCCTCTTGCATGTGATACCTCAAGTCTCCTCCCAGGAGAAGGTCAACAACCTGTAAAAGAAAAAAAACAAAACAAGATCATCTTAATTATATTTATATCAATGAACATAGTAATCTTGGAGAAACAGTAGTCCGTTTTGCCTTGAGAAAGATTTTCTGAAAGCAATAAACTATGCCCAGGTCGATCACGTGTCTGAGGGAGTATCGGTCACACATGAGTGTGCTTAAATGGTGTAGACATTGTTGAATACTCATCATTCTTGAAGAACCGTCGACAGGGTGCAGAGAATATATACAAAGCCACGTGCTTACTGCTGTGAAGCCGACCTCGAATTACCTCATCAGAAATGGCACGACTCGATTCGCAAGCCGAAGACACCTAATGTGACCGGGTCTATGCGATTTTATATTATTATACCATCCCCTGCTTCTAGCTTTGCAAATTCTTTTCAAAATACACTTCAGCTGTTCGGAAAGTCACGGAGCTATGAGAGAGAACTTCACCAACAACAGTATCAATATGTCAACCAATATTTCAACCTCGACCATGTTCAGACACGAAAGATTCAAGCTCTGTATTGAAAGATACCAATACTGTATTCTACGAACAATCGGAACGGTTTAAAGGGAAGATGAGCATCCAGAGGAAACGGCCAAGATGTAAATCTGGGTTTGTTGCGCGCTTGAAGGGACAGACAATTTGGCACAAAAGTTGACATAATGTTGCAATGCATAAAGTGAAAAAGATGATTTCCACTGAAATCCGAGATTCTGAAATTATTTTCGGTTCAAAAGTTTATTTAGTTGAATAGTATCTAAATAAAATCCGACTGCATAATTTTGCATTTCAACGTCCATCACTTCTAAAAGAATGGAGATTTCCATATTAAACTATAAATTTTCCATATCTATTTCATCTCCCTACCTACGAATTGATAATCTCCATGTTACAATATTTATAACTTTCTCGCCGCCATACATCGACACATGGGCCCTTCCGCTTTATCTTAGTGCGCCAAAAAGTGAATGACAAATGGGTAACCAAAATTTCCTCCTTTTAGTTTGGTTGCATAGCAGTGTGTTGTTGTTAGAAATAGTCATATTTGATAATGTTGTCTCTTTCACATGATATTAAGATGGAAAGAACAACATCCTAGAAATAAGAGTGCCAGGGAAAGTAATGATCAGAGTAGATGGAGGGGGGGGGAAGAGGAGAGGATGGGGTGCCCGAGGGATCGGGGGGGGGGGGGGGAGTGAGAAGAGACACAGGAGAGAAAATGACACCCAGACATCCATTAGCGATGCTCAGATTTACACAAGACGTCGGCCCGATCCGTGCCGAGACGTAGGCTAAATCTAATGTATAACAAGCAGATAAATAATTTACCGGCAGGAGGAAAAGAGGCCGACGCTAAGCACCACGGGAAGGGGAGTAAATCTGATTTGTTTACATATGGACGTGTTTTTGTGTTTGATCTCCGGCGTGCTGAAACATCATTAGCTATTTCTTTATGTGGCACCAGCACGCCTTTAGATCTTTTGTATTCAGAAAGCACTGCATATCTCTGACATCAAAGTGTATTTGAATCTTGTTTAAGACCCATATGACCGTTTTGATGCTTACAGAGAAACCGACATAGGCGGAAATAGTCAGTCTGCTGGACACAGCGAAGATGTGAAGAAGGGCAGTAATATTAGTTATTGCTAAAAAAAAAAAAAAATAGATGTTAAACTTGGCCCTGTGGGTTAACAAAGTTTGACCGATTTGTTTTCATGGGGAATGTATCGCACGACAATATACAGTGAATAATATCGAGACATTGTCATTCCTTCCTATATTTACGATAATCATCAACACAATCAACCCGACCTTGAAAACATCTTTACTGTTTCATTCCATTAGTGACAGCTCAGCGTATCCTCATCATCTAAACCAGGCTCCTGGTGTGCTTTTTGTCTTCTTTCCCTGTGTATTTAAGCCTAGAGTCAGTTTTGTGCGCAACGTTATCGTTCCGTCGCACACTTTATGTACCGGTACATGATAAAATGTCTAGTTTCCTGACCTCGCTCTGACGGCAACCATTATTATTACACACTAATAAAATGAAAAGCGTGGCACGTATTAGCACATTATCTGATGTAATGGTGATGGAACTGTTCAGTGTTACTTGAGACTGGCACCCTCTTATCATCATCACCACCACCATGTCCATCATCATCACTTTATAATTATAAATATCTTGAATTTCAAATCGGCGGATAAGTGAATCAATACATCAATACAAGCCAATAACAACGATGCATAATTACATCAGATGAACCTGTGACCATATTAGGAACATCATATTTTCAAGCCTGTTTGGTTTTTCCTTCAAGAAGTTATGACAACAATAAGAAGAAGAAAGTAATAACAAGAAAGTATACAACAAACTCCATGACATTGTCTCCGCTCTATTGAATTATTTGGCAACCATTTATATCATTCTAATACCTGCTGAGCCCAACAACAAATTTCTCTGAGATAATAATGGTTGTCTCCCCCAGAATCAGGGTGTTTCCATCTCTTATTTTGCAAAGTTTACAATGATCATAATCATTCCCACGTTGCCATAAAGAAAAGAACAAAGCAAGTGGAGAACATCTTGAAGTTAGTCTCAGGACTATTGATGATGGATGAGAATATCATGCAGTGTGATACAGGCAGAAAATGCCACACATCTGAACATAAAACGCTTGATATTGTGAGAACACGAAACATATATCGCGGAGAAATAAAACTATAAGGCACGAAAAAATAAATATAAGCCACTGTTCGTGGAAAACCTGATGCAAGGGAATATATTACCAAAAAATTATCATATGATGTCTACGTTGGAAATTGAGTAATGTTTGTCAGACATTCATTTCATCTACATGGCTCCTCATCTTTGCAGAACAAATTAGGTAAGCAATGAAGTGCTGCTGACAGTCAGGTGTGTAATATATAGAGACTAGTCTTGCACGTCCATAAAGGCATATTACTGACTGTGTACACATTACTTTAGGCGTATTATGGGTTGTTTAACTGTGTGTGTTTTTTTTCTTTGGAGGGGGGGGGGGTTAACGTCACATCGGCACGATCACGGCTATGGTGTGCCAAACACGGAAAGATACGTTTATATTATACGTTTATAAGAAGAAAAGAGGTCAGACAACGGGATAGACAATGAGAGCAAGGAGAGAGAGAGAAGATGTTACGCATTCCATGTGTGGGTCATATTCCAATAAAAAGATTGTACAAAAGAAAAGCAGAATAGGGATTATGGCCCATAGTCTGCGGTGAGGGAGGAACTTTTCAGTCACTCACGTCCGACATTGCATATGGTATAAAATAAAAACAACAAAAAAACAGAAAAGTAGAGGGCAAAAGAAACGGAAATGAGAAACGGGGGACTAGGGAAGGGATATATCAAGATTCCAATTAAATAACATGAAAATCCAGTGTCTCAATATTAAAAAAACAAAAAATACATTATGAATTTATTTGAATGAGAATAGTCAAACATAATACACCAGTCTCAAAATAGGTCGAGTGTCTCTTGACATGTAGCATCTACTTTTTGTTTTAGGCTTACTATCTACCGAGAGCAAAATGTTGCCTTCCAGGAGAAAATGCCACACTCCACTGAGGAAAAGTTTAAATGATCCTGTATAGAAGAAATATTGCAAGTGAGATTAAATTAGAGCCCAAGAAGAGAGTGTTAAAAAAAAAAGACAAGAAAAGAAAAGAGAACCACGAAAAAGAATCCAAATTAAATTTCCCCGGTTAAGATTGAGCCAGAGAATGGAACGGGAGATGGGGCGTGTGCTTGTATAGGGAGGATCAGGTGAAGATCAAAATAATGGAGTTTGGTTTTTCGGGCAATACCTGTGGTACATTTGTTGTCTATGCTTTTGCTGTTTGTTTCTTGTTGTTGTTGTTGTTGTTGTTGTTGTTGTTGTTGTTGTTGTTGTTGTTGTTGTTGTTGTTGTTGTTGT
>JBCAUA010657568.1:0-2500 GCA_038406235.1 Peronia verruculata
CTGTCTGTCTGTCTGTCTGTCTGTCTGTCTGTCTGTCTGTCTATCTATCTATCTATCTATCTATCTATCTATCTATCGGTCTGTCAGTTTATTTTTTCATCAAACTATCTATCCGACTAATGTCTATCTCCATTTCTGTCTATCAGTATCTCAGTAGAACAAGGAAAGGAGGAAGAGCAGAAAGGTAAGTTGACGGTAGCAAAGATGCTGGTGCGGCGTGACTTCAAATTACATGCAGATTATGAAGATAGGACTCCATCCATTAAGGAAGGTTTTAGCTCTAGCCATGGCTTATGCGGGTATGGAAGGATGGAAAGATGAGGAAGGAAGACGGAGGAAGAGAAGCATAGAGACGTGGAATATGGAGAGAAAAAGAAAAAAAGGGGAGCTGATCCAGAGGAAACAAAAATAATGGAGGTAACCAATAGTAAAGTCTCAACTGAACGTGCGTAGTAGATATTAGGCATTAATATGTTAGCCGGGGGGGGGGGGGGGTGAAAGAACATACAGAGAGAAAGAAAAGAAAAAAGAAAAAAGAAAACTGCTCTGGATGATGCAAAATATTTGGAGGAGTAACCAACAGATAAACGATATGAGGATCAGAGAGAGACGCCAGCTGGAAAACCCAGAAATAAACAACAAAAACAAAAACCTGGGAGAGAGAGAGAGAGAGAAAAAAAAGAACTGTTCTGGATGATCCAAAACATGGATCAGGACAGACAGGAGAAAAAGGAACGAAAACAAAGAGGTTGGAAGATCTAGATGAAGTGGAGAGAGAGAGAGAGAAAGAGAGAGAGAAAGAGAGAGAGAGAGGGAGAGAGAGAGAGAAGAAAATATTTGTGGTATGTGTGATACAAACAGTAAGACAGACAGGACTGCACTAGGGGGTGATGACGTGGACAAGACGGAACAACAGAGCAAGAGGCATTAGAATACGAGACAAGGCGGCTGTTTGTTTGCTTGTATTTATTTATTTTTTTTCCCGGAAAAGATGGAGGAGAAACACAATGAGATAGGAAATGAGGAGAAGCTAGCAAAGACAGACACACAAACACATGTATACACACACACACACACATATACACACACACACACTCACACACTAACACACACACACACACACACACACACACACACAGAGGTGAAAGAAAAATGTCCTCTTCAGGATGAAATTAAACACGTCGTTCACATCAACAACAAGTATTAGGTACGATCTGAGAGAATCTGTGGCCGGGCACAACGGGATTTTTTGTAAGCGTTTTTGAGATTTGACGTGGGTGGGGGAAGGAGGGGGTAACTTTGAGGTATAGTGTGAAAGTTTCGGGGTCTAGAAGAGATAACTAGTGAGATTTGAAGTGAAAATTTCAGGCTTTAGAAGAGATCACTGGAGAATTTGAGTATGAAAATTTCAGGGTCCAGAAAAGACCACTTATGAGATTTAGTGTGAAAATTTCAGGGTCCAGAAGAGACCACTTATGAGATTTAGTGTGAAAATCTCAATATATAGAAGAGATCACCAACGAATTTGGTGTGAAAATTTAGTGAGATCAAATGAGAACATTTCAGAAAGAGATCTCTAGCGAGGTTTTTTTTTTTCTTGTGGAAATTGGGTGGAATTTAGTGTGTACAAGAGTTTACTAGCGAGAATAAGTGAGATAATCTGGTGAGATGTGTCTGAAAATCTGGTGAGCTTTAGTGTGGAAAATTCCGGGTGTAGAAAAGATCACTGGTGAGATTTAGTGTGAAAATGTCTGGGTGTAGAAAAGACCACTGGTGAGATTTAGTGTGAAAATTTCTGGGTGTAGAAAAGACCACTGGTGAGATTTGGTGTGGAAATTGGATGGGGTAGAAAAGATCACTGGTGAGATTTGGTGTGGAAATTGGATGGGTCATAAGTCTGAAAATCTGACGAGATTTAGTGTGAACTTTCAGGATGCGGAAGAGTTCAGTAAAGAAATTGTGTGAACCCAAACAGTGAAGTCGGACAAGGTCCACGGTCTAGTTCCAGGACGGAGCCCCTCAGTGACGTGTGGCTGAGGCCCTGAACGGATCACGTGACCAAGGACTCGTGACATGCGATGGATAAAGACATAATGAGGTCAGGTGTGGCAGCTCAAATAGGAGGGGGGAGGAGGAGGAGGAGGAGGGGGGGGGGTGGGATGAAAAACTTAAAGAGACAGCAGAGATTGGGAGGGACAGAGGGTTGATATTGATATAACACAATAGTGTTATATTATTTTTTGACCACGGTTGTGGACAGCTGAGATAACCACCACTACAGGAGGTTGAAAAGCTTATAAAAACAATAGGGACAGAGGGAAAGGCTGCAGGAGTGGGGGAGGGGTGGGGGGGAAGAGAGGAAGAGACAGAGACATGGAGAGAGGATGAGGGTAAAGATAACGAGATAGAGAGACAAAGATAGAATAAGATAGTGATATGAAAAAGAAAAAAAAAATTGACCCAAATAGTAAGAAGGAGGAGAATAGAGTAAATTGAGGTA
>JBCAUA010657568.1:7500-15699 GCA_038406235.1 Peronia verruculata
TTAACCGATCTTATCACGAAAGCAACGATATCAAAGCTCTGCCACTTGATTAAAGAAAGAGTTAAAATTTCTACCCTATAAATTCTGTCAAGTATTTACAAAAGCGAACATTTTCCGTACAAATAGGAACCTTACCCGAGTACCTCACACACAGTGGCAACTTGCCAAATAATTATGTAGATGAAAGAACACCAAACAGTGGCAATAGAAATAGGAGGGCGGAAAAAGAGGAGGGGGGGGGGGAGGGGGATTTATGGTAATGGAGATCTGGAAAACCTTCACTCTGTCACTGACAACAAAGTCAACAGACCCTCGCGCTAAGAACAATACACGAACAGTTTACCAACCAATTTACAGGATGACCACGTAAACAAAATAATCTAGCAAACCTTAATCCCTAGCACAGTGTTCGTGTAAACTTTGAAAAATGAACCAATTCAGATTATTAATTTTCTAATGATAGGAACCCAGATTTTGACCTTGCAGGATTAACACTGAGTTTGATACAGAGATTATCATGTTCTGGGAGCAAAATAATATCATTTTGAACAATAATTATTAAAGACACAATATTCCTTTGTAAGAGAACATGCAGTGAAAAATTCCGGAATTTATAACACAGGCAATATAAAATCACAGCAAAAAGTACCTGCTCTAGGTCTCAGAATTTTAGATATCAAGAAAAGAAAAACTTTCGCCAAAAATAGACAAATTGAAGACCTTAAGTACGAGGTCAGCTCTACCTCACACATTGGTAGTTCACAAAACTATCAGGACTTTGCAACATGACAGTCTTTTTCCAACTTTCTTGTAGAAACCAACACAAGAAATATGGAGATGAAGAAATCGTTCATATGAAAGCGTCTCTGGAACATGTGGTCAGTCCGTGGCATGGAGAAAGACTGTTTTACTAGGACACTGTCCTGGTGATTTTTCCCTAAAGCAGCTTAGCCATAAATAGAAAAACCAAAGTCGTGACATGTTTCAGTCAGTTGTTGATTAGATGTCTCACAGGTCGATGTTGGCTGGTATCACGAGACCAGACAACAGTGAGCCTTCGTGACATGGCTCGGTAGCTCAGGTGTGAAATATCTATGTTTGGCCTTAGACAGGGGGGAAATGTATGGCAAACATTTCCATCCACCCACCCATCCATCCATCCATCCATTCATCCATCCATCCATCCACCAATCCGTCGATCTATCCATCCGTCCTTCCTTCCATCCATCCATCCATCCATCCATCCATCCACCAATCCGTCGATCTATCCATCCGTCCATCCATCAATCCATCCATCCATCCATCCATAGACCCATCCATCCATCCATCCATCCATCCATCCATCCACCCAGCCATCTAGCCATCCATCTATCCATCCATTCAACATGTCGGCTAAAACCTCCGGTGATCCCTGTTATATAACAGTATAATATTTTAATCTGTGGTTGTCAGATATACCCAGGTAATTTTGCCCTCTGTTCCAAGTCAGCAAATCTTCCCGGCCCTGTTCCTGCCAGGCTTCCCTGATATCCATGAACTCTTTATACTCAGCTCAATCATGACTGGACGTCCTGTCTTAACCTTTGATGTGTGGAATTTGCAAACGTCAGTGTGACCAAAACCTCAATGTCTCACCACCCAGAGGACGATATCCAGTTCTCATTTTCTGACAATATAACTCATATGTCATACAGAATAGATAGCGTTACAAATATATTGGCAATGCTGACAGTTAACCTGATCAAACGATAATGTTTGCCTCTGTTGATCAGTGATATCAACAGTGGAAGTAAGACAGTAAAACGTGTAACAACTGAACACCAAAAGCCAGGTGTTTTAGCTTTGTTACACGTTTATTCGACAGACTCGTAATTTGTTCAGCCAGGCAGTTAACTTGTGTTACACTGAAAGCTGTGAACAAAAATCTGATCAGACCTGACAAGAAATATCAGATATAGGACCAATGTTTGTCTCATACTTTGAAATATCAGACCTGGACATTTTCTATCACAAATGAAACGCCTCCCGATGAAATCAGGCTCTCGTTAAATTTTGAGCATATGAAGTTATCCATTGCCCTTTCAGAGTGAAAAAAAAAAAAGATTGGCGTACGTTAAGTAAAAGATGAGATTTTGACAAGTAAAGACGATGGGGGTGACCTATTACTGCGGCTGAATTTAGCGAGAAATTGGCCTGATCACTTTGGTAAATCCTTATTAATCTTTGTTAGGCCATGCCACTAAATTGCAAATTTTGGGGCTTTTGCTCGATATATATCAGTACCGGTAAAGTGAACTTAAATATACATTTTTAAATTGATAAAGAAGGATTTCGTGAAGAAGAGAAAAAAATTACTTTAAAATTCACGGTTGAAAAACACGTGATTTTTCTAGTCGGCTCAGTTTGATGTCCGCCTACTTTCATCGTGTCGCGTCTCAAACGCTTTGTCACATTTGCTCTAAGTGTTGTGGTTACTATTATTTCGTCTTGTATTTCTCTTCCTTGCTTTCCGTCAAGAATTTCATGCGATTAATCGAACCAACTTTTCAACAGAAGCTCAGTATTGTGAACATGAGTGTGGGTGTTGCTGTCTACAGCTATCTATCCTGATGTCCTCACCACAAAGACTATCTGGGACATAATTAGTTGATGGATGAGCAACCACTGAGACCCTATGGGTCATGGTCTGCTTCTCTTTGCACTTCATATCTACATGAGAATTATTACAATATTTGAGCACGGCAGGAGTTTATATGACGGTGAACAGCAAAGAGCACAAAGAAAAAAAAACCAAAAAAACTCTTGATTAAAAAAAAAAAAAAAATAGGAGGGGAAAAAAAAAAAAAAAGAAGCGGGAAATAATAATAGGTAATTTAAAAAATTGACGATGAGTCTGCAGTGGAATGTGGAAGTGACAAGAGAGAGAGAGAGAGAGAGAGAGAGAGAGATGAGGGAGGTTTGGTACAGCGTTTTTCTGACCGCTAGCTGCATGAAGAATACATTGTGAGTATGTGATTGCGTATGCTTCTGTGTATTTGCATGTGTCCTTATGCTTGTATGAGCATGTATGTGTGAGAGAAAGAGGCAAGTAGGTGTAACTGGCACTATTAAAGCTAATTGAGTCATCCCCAGCTATGTTATATAGAACTCGATAGATGCTCTGATCAAACGCCTTTGACTTGAAAACGTCTGTTTTACCAACATCAAGATATCATTTTTGCGATGTCACTTTTGATTGTAATGTCATATCATAGTCAGCAAAATACAGTGGTTTTTTTTTCCCTTGACAATGAAACAATGTCATGGGTTGTTTTCTAGTATTGAGAAAAGTTGTGTTTGACTATCTCAATTGTGATGAATAAGGCGGTTTATAAGAGTAGCATAGTTAAGGAGAGCTGCGAACGGTCGATGTGATGGTGAGACCCAGGAGATACCGGGCTGTCAGACACAACAAAGGAGAAGCCAAATGTACAAAGGAATATTGGCGCTTTCTGAGTTTTCTATTTTTCACAGACCAATTCTCTGTCTGTAAGTCCCAGTCAACGAGACAAGGAGTTGTTGAGTCAAGACTGTACAAGAGTGCGACATTAAAGGTGTCACCAATCACACTCTGACCTAATACACTATGATCTCGTCTTGGGCAAACTACGGGCTTGGCACAATGGGGAAAGCCCTACTGGTTACAACCTCTCTGCACAAAAGCAAGTCTAACAAACAGATCTACGTGTCAGGCTGATTACAGGAGAAAAATCGAAACCAAAATAGTTTTATTATTTTCTGAAAGGCCAGCTTTGTTGTTTGAGATATTACACTATCGAACGGCTCAACACAAGGGCTTCTAAGTACTTTTTTCTCACCTGGAAAACTTATCCAGGCAGGTAAAAATCAGGTTAAAATAGTTTCGTTACTCCATAATATTTCCACGTTTTGAACCATTATGGGAAAATATTGAGGTCGGAGCCAGTTACTGAAAAGACCGGTGAAAGGCATGCGAATTTAGGTGGAGAAAACAACCAATCAAAAACGCTGACAGAGGGCGGAGGCGGAATCATAGACAAAAAACAAGGGGGAGTGAGGGGGCAGAGGTATGTTGTTTATCTACGACAGCACTGTGTCAGCAAATATGTAGATAAGGGTAAGAATTTTGCAAATGATCTTAATATTCATTTTTTTTTTTTAAATCAACACATTCTTTTACATTTTTATCGAAAAGTAGTGAATGTAAATTCCTTGTTCAAAATGTGGCATTATTAGTTTGGAGTGCGCTGCTTCTGTTTGCCCGCAAGTCAGCGTCCAATATTTAAGGTCAACGATTTCTAAACTTCGGAACTGAGGTAAATAATGTTAGGCCTTCCCGAAAGTTAGAACTGAATATTGCCATGTGTTCTGAGCAAGCAATGTGGAGAATGTTTGTTGTTATTATTGTTGTTGCTGTTGTTCTGCTGTTGTTGTTTTCCTTCCGATCTATTTAGTTTGAGCCCTGTCTGGGTAAGAAACCGCGAAAAACGTATTTCTTTTTTAAAAGTTTTTCACGAAATTACGATGCTGAGAAAAGATGGTAGTCAACCTGTTTTGCAACAGAATATCTGAGGGTACTAGAGCTGACACAAGAAAGAAAAACAAAGACATATTTTCTGTCTGCCTCAGACACAGAAAATCTTCAGTCTGGCATAGAGGGCAAAGGTCAACCACCTTTCCCTTGCGGGAGAACAAACTCGCTGTCAGTACACTCAGGTCACTCAAAACGTAGTCACATGAGCACGGAATCCCCAGAGTCTCCATCTTAGCGATGAGGACAGGTTTTTGTTAGAAATGACCACTGGAGGATACAAACGGAATATTTTGTGCCCGTTTCTGAACAAAGAATTTCCCGAACTCTCTACTGTCGAGAAGTGAAATTTGTATCTCTTTAAAAAACAAAAGGGAAAAAAAAGAACGAAAGAAAGAAACGAAACACATACAAAGAAAAAACAAAGCAAAACAAACCCACGAAACTCGAGACTTTTTTTTTTTCAGAATATTCTTTTCTTAAAAAAAAAAAAAAAATGAAATAAAAAAAATCCTCAGTTCATCTTTTCACATGGATCATAATTATATAAAATGTCAGAAAGTTTCTGTGATCGGCCAATCCTTACTTTAGCCTGTACCAGTCATACCAAACTCAAGCAGTTTTGTTTCTCCTTTTTTTCTGTCTTTTGGATGTGTCTGGCTATGTGCAGTGTGTCTGAGATTGCCGTTCTAACTGCCTCATTTGTCAGCAGACTGGTGCTGCATACATCGGACATTACATCTGAAGAAAATAATTATGTAACACAACCACTAGAACAGAAAATTAACAAGTAGGAAAGTTACACTGTCCTTTCTCTGCAGAGACTGCAGCAGGCCATGCTTACCAAACAGGGTAGATTCAGGAACCACACTGCAAAAGCAAGACAGGACAGCCTACCTAAGAACTCAACATTACGGTATCACTACAGAATACAGACAGTTTCAGCAGTCTTTATAGACCTAAGGAACCGTTACACGATACGGTAGTTGTTTAAAGTAACCATTTC
The DNA here is from genome assembly GCA_038406235.1 of Peronia verruculata. Lineage (NCBI taxonomy): Eukaryota > Metazoa > Mollusca > Gastropoda > Systellommatophora > Onchidiidae > Peronia > Peronia verruculata. The sequence goes on from JBCAUA010657568.1 coordinate 13,056, forward strand.
AATGACAACATCAAGGATTTCATGCAACTGTGATAGAAAGGACGTCCTATTGGCAGCGTACAGAGGACTGAGAACTTGGAGGGAAATGAGCAAATTAAGACAGATAAACTCAAGTGGTCGAGAAGCACATGCTTAAAAAAAAAACAAAACACGCTGATATAGTTATCGTTTGCACGTGAGAGTGTCTGCATTCATGTCAGCATGTCGGAGGATCTGGTTAATTCCAGCTAATTATCAACGGCCCAGACAATTAGGCAGCAGCCAGATCGATATCAGCTGATGTTGGCATGAAAAAAAAAAAAAAACCTCCTGTCGGCCGTGATCAGAGAATGAGCAGTGAGCAGCTACATGGGCGTGTATGCACTGAGCTGGTTGGACGTCAGCCAGGTCGGGGTGAAATATGAAATATGAAGTTTGACATATCCGGCTCAGAAGTAGCATATAAATGATATGTAGATTAATTTGTGGACAAGATAATATTCGATCAAGCATATATCAAAGACCTTCTGACAAAATTGTGGAGAAAAGGAAATCGAAATGGTACAGCCATGTAACAAGATCTGAAGGCTCATCTAAAACTGCTACAAGGAACAGTAGATGGGACGTGAACAAGGCGTGAGCAGAAGAAAAGATGGACTGGAAAAGGTCAGGAATGGACAAAGAGAATGTTTGCGAATAGCCAGGGGATTGGCTCACAGCTCGGACAGATCTATTATCTATTAGGGCACAACTCGCCAGGAGGCGTCCGGATGATCTCACACGAGGTTTGAGCTAAAAACGAGAATCACACATAATTATGCTATAACGTCAGAAATCGGGAAGGCTAACGTAATCATTTTACTGTTCACAATTTCTACAGCAAACATCTCAATGTCTGGTGGCACCAGAAAATTTTGCAACATATGTCGTGAAATTCGTACATTCGCTCGGCGTTACTTACTCATTTCAACGAATCTATTGTTGTTGATTTTTTAGTTTCAAGATTTGATTTCACTCTTTTATCTCCTCTGGCAATGTCTGCCTAAGCAAGATGTATCTACTGAGAATAAAGCATATTTCAAAATAATATTCACCAATCTGATATTAAACGCAAATTTGAAGATCTTCACTTTCAGAAATGAGCCAAAAACCTCATGAATAGCTTTGAACCCAGAGCAACACAGAGCTTATTCTTCCTTTTGACATACCAGAAATTACATAACAAAATCGTCCGCTATTGTGGAACATTCAACCTGAGAAACTAAAAACTTCTGGAAGAAACTTCTTTAAGAAACTGGTTTTGAAGGGAACTGTGAAAGAGACAGTTTCTTCCCTGTCAACTCAAAGTCACAGAATCTACAACGCAGACCGTTACAGAAATAGTGCGAAACAAGCCGAGGAAACACATTTGTACACAATTATCAACATATCAGTCAGAGCATCTACACAGTTGGTCACAGAGTTGGTTCACGAATGAAACACCACGACAAAGTTCCAAGTGACAGTCCAAGGCGTACGATAGCTAAACTATTTCTCACACAATCTCGGTGCAGCGATAGTTCAGCAGCAGCTCCTTCCACTAACTAACTGGCGCTCCATCGGTCCTGAGATTGTACTCCCACAGCGCTCCACGGGAGAAACAGAAAGAATAAAAACGCGCTCTTCCGCGGAGAAGTAATCATGAAGTAAGACCTAAAAGGAATTCTCCGAACGGCCAAGTCGTGCCCGGGGGCCAAGACGTCACGGAGCCACGGGCAAACTTCCAGCCTGGCGGGGCGGACGGGGCGGGGCGGGGCTATCACAACCCTACCGATCAGTGTATCGATCAGATGCACACACAACCTTGATAAACGGCTGGGCAGGATGCGCCCATCCAAGTCCGCCTCTCCTTAAACCGCAACAAGCCCCCCCCCCCCCTTTTTTTTTTCGCGTTTTCTTTTTCTTCCAGCCTACGGCCCGTCCCGAACTTGAAAGGCATCGACTTCCATAGATACTAAGACTGGTGTACTATCTCGCTCACTTACAGCATTTTATCAGGGGGAGGGGGGGGGGGGGGAGGGTTAGGGGAGAGGTTTTGAGCCTTATGGTGAGTGTTATTTTTCCTACTCTATTTGTCACCAGCCTACCCGCACCCACCCCGACACGACTCTTAGCTGTGGTGCTCAATGCAACAGGTCCTAACCACTGACCTCAAGACTATCACTGCTATCGCTACCATTTCCCCTGTATCAGCCTAACCACTCTCTACATGGTCCATCCACTAACACACTATTGCCAGTCCACCCTCCCCTTTTTTTTTTTTTTTTACCCGGCCTTTCTCTCTCTCTCTCTCTCTCTGCTCACCCGACCCCTTCTACTAGCTCTCTATCCTTCGTACCTCAGGGAAAAGACATCTACCAAGCCCGTTCTCCCTTCTCTCTCTCTCTCTCTCTCTCTCTATCTCCTTGCCAGTCTCTCGACACTCATCCACTCCAAATCTCACACCAGCTCAATGAAAGACCAGGCTATCCTATCCCATTCAGCTTGTCCTTTACAAACATTTGGTTGCTTCTGTTGTCTTCATAGAGATACGGAGACCAGGATCGCCAACACTCTATCTATCTATCTATCTATCTATCTATCTATCTATCTATCTATCTATCTATCTATCTATCTATCTATCTAT
>JBCAUA010657679.1:0-14410 GCA_038406235.1 Peronia verruculata
GTTGGTGTGTGCGTGCACGTGTGTATATATATATATGGAGGTAGTTATTAATGATGATGTGTTTTTAATGAATGTGTCATTGTAAGGCGCCTTGAGGCTTTGCATAGGCGCTTAATAAATGTACTATTATTAATTTGACCATAAGGTTTCGTAATTCTCGGTATCTTTCTAAGCAGACTAATCACATCACAAGCAGACTCATCACAATGTAACAAGGGAGCCAATAAAAACAAAAACAAAACCAAACAAAGAACAGAAAACAACAACAACAAAATAATACATTCCCCGACAAACGTATGGGAAAAAGAGAGAGAGAGAGAAAAAAAAACCCAACTCAGTTTGAACTTCTTTTGATGCATTGTATTCAAAACATTGATCATAAAATATCATTAAGTGATATCTCAAAACCACAGACAATGATGTAAAACCATAGGCATAATGGCATGTCAAGTCAAGGCAGGCAGAGGAGTTATATACATAATAGGATCGGGATACTGCAAGAATGAATGAATGAGTAAATGAATGAATGAATGAATACATGAATGAGTGAACAGAACGCATGAATGAATGAAAGAAAGAATGAATGAGTGAATATAAATGAATGAACAAATGCATGAATGAATGAATGAATAAGCTACGTGAATGAATGAACAAATCCAGTAAACACATGGATGAATGAATGAATGAATGAATGATGCAAGCATAAAGGGATGAAAGTAGGAGGCACAAAAATACGTCAGTGACAATTCCTAATGAATGGATAGATATGTAACGTGTAAAATCTTATAACTGAAAGAATTCAACGAGTTTTAAACCAGTCATGATATATCGGCATGTTATGTTCTCTTTCTTTGATAACTGATGATATCTTGTAAAACAAAACAATGTAAAATAAACTAAAACATGACTTCATTCTCTCTTCCCCCAATCACAAGTGAGAACGAACAGCCGTTCACAGCAAATGTTGGCAAGTGAGTTTTGTTTCCTTGAAATCCAAGGCAGAGGAAGTTTAATTAAGTCAAATCCTGTAGATTTCAGTAAGTTCCATGTCAGATTCAGTGTTTCATTAGGTCCAAACAAGTCATTAGGAACATCTGTCATGTATTACTAAATGTCATTTTTCACTGACATAAGCCTTAGCACCAAGTCATATGACTGGAACCAACAGCTTTGGACCATCTTACAATCTAAATGTGGACATACTGTGATCACCGTACATACAAAGTCGTCATCGTAGGCATCCGTACGCCTCGAGAGACAATGGTGTAGCGCTAGATTTGGGGATGGCATCTTCTAGAGTGGCTGAGGTTTGTTTGTTTGTTTGAGTTGGGGTTTAACAGCACATCAGCACGATAACGGCTATATTGTGCCTAATACGGTGAGAGAGTGGCTGAGGAGCCCCACCCTAATGATACAATGATGACCATCAGCAAATACTATCTTTACAAGCAGCGGGCTCCTAGCAATCAGTTACGATGCATTTTCTGTCCTAGTTGCAGCCAACAATTCTGTCCAGTTCCTACCAACAATTCTTGGTCCATGGATTATTGCAGACAAGGATTTTGATAGGCCATATTACTTATAGCCTTGACTAGTTATATCCACTGTCTTCTTGCAAAAAAACATGGGCACTGATTCACTGATTTACACTGATCTATTTTGTGTGACTGTCAACACTGAAAATTGAAGTCTTCAATTTGACAACAACATACAGTGATTTGAGGAAATGTTAAGAGAAAATAAAACCATAAAATCAATTTTCTTAAAATCAGTGGAAATGAAAAGAAGGGTGGTGGGGGATAGAAGGGCCAAGTTCTAGCAAACACAAACTAGCCCTAAAAAACAAGACAATTTTGAAAGTTTCTGAGATCAAACTCCACGCCATTTCACTGAAGGTATTGCTCTCTATATAAAACCGTGATATATGACAAAGTACATAAAATCTTGATACTGTAGCGAAAAGTGATCATACTACATAGCACTTATCCAGGGAAAAGATTCCGAGGCATTTAAAAAAACAAAAGGAGGGTTAAAAAAAAAGAAAAGATAAATAAAAATACAAAGAGTATGAGACGTTAAAAACGAGAAAACTTGACAGCTGTGAAGACAGTTGGTGAGCTGCTGCTCTGGCACAAGGACAGGGAGAAAGGAGAAGATTATGAGCACCAACTTCTTAGTACAATATGCTGAAAGCTCCAATTCTTCACATGGAAATATGCAACGCGAGTTTTGACAAATTCTGCCCAAATTGATGATGATAATAATGTATATGGTGAATCCCACAATTCTAAGATAACCAAATTCATTCATTTTGGACTGAGATTTACACAGGGAACCGGATTTCTACTGAACAACATTACAAAAGCAAACAAGATCTGGTAAAACAAATCTAGATCTATCTCTTATATGTTTCTCCCACCTACTAGGTGAGGAAGGGGAGGAGTGGGATGGGGGAGGGGAGGGTGCCTGTGGAGGGGAAGTATCTTGTCACTAACCCTTATAGCATGCTAGCAATGACAGACCTAAGAGCTGGAAATGACAAACTAATGACATTTCAAACTGACAGCATGTGGCATGGGTGGCAAAACAAAAAAAAAAAGACAACAGTGCAAATTTTTAAAAAATTTACAGCGGAATTAAAAAAAAAAAATTGTCAAAAGGCTTAAAAGAAGAAAAAAAAACATCTCTGAACTCAACATTGATATTACATACATATGTACTTGTACTTTATATGTTTTACACTAAGACATTTGCCAGAGTTGGCATACATCATTAAGCTTCACATTTACATATTCAAATTCCAAACCCCTGTAATATTTCAATATCAAAGTAAAGCCATTATATCGTCATACAGGCAAATTTAGTTCTTGTGCTTATTGTTAACCGCGAGTAACCATAACTTGTCAAATCAAAGAACAAATGCGCGAGTGGGACTGAGGTAGCAGGTTTCACTTCCAATGAGTGGAATATCAGCATATAGCCATTTGGGCAAGGAACACCTACACATAGGTAAGAAAGAAAACGACAGTTCTCCAGTATCATTTTTATAGAACAGAGGAAAGATTTCAATGCATTTGATATTGTCATACAAGATAAAAGTATACCAGAATTTTAAGTAAACATAAACGTGTAGTTTACAAATCTTCTACTTTAACACAAAGCGGCATAACGTCAAATTACAAAGATTTTTTCAGAATATCCTTCCATCTAAAAATAAACTAGCTGAGAAAAATAAACACAATTCCAAGGACAACATTCCAAAGAAGTTCAAATACGCTTGATTAAGGATTCATATTCCAAAAAACTAAATTTATTTATATATACAATCTGGGAAAGCCCACACTGATATGTTCTTTTGTGAAGAAAATATTTCTATCTCCTGGGTTTTTTGTTTTCTCTGCAGCTGACAATTGTTGTTAAGTCACAAGTCATGGTGGAATGGGAAATACTCAGTCCTAAATTTAGACCTCACCTACGTATAAACAGTTGTGATTGCTTTCCAGCTGCCCCCTCGTCCCATCTTCCCACAAATAAAAAAAGGTGTAAACTGCGCAATGTATTTGCATTGGGGAAAGAGTCCTGTTTTGTTTTCTCTTTCTCTTTTTTTTTTTTTTTCTCTCACAAGTGATCTGACTTTGACAGCACCGTACTGAAGAAACAACAATAAAACAGTCTAAAATCTTCACACTGATAACCTCTACAGCTATTCTGAAGCAGTAAAAGCAGAGCATGTGCATACACCATGCATTTGCTGGTAAGATCTGAATTGCTGGTGAAAGAACTCACTTCCAAGAAGGATGAATGATGGTGTCACAAGATGAAAGAAATGATGTATCTCTGAAATAAGCAATGGCTGCAAAATTGACAAGACCGATATTTTGTAAAGGCCATTAATGAGCATGACATGAATACGACAATTTACTAGGAATAAGAACAAAAAAAAAAGGCAGTGCCTTAGAGCATCCATGAAAAAAAAAAAAAGAACCCAAACCATCTGTGATTGGCTTAAAAAGTGGGCTAGCATTTATTGGCTTTAAAAACTAGGTCATGCTGACCTATTTTAGCACCTTAAGGGGTTCCCTGACAGGAGTCAAGGATTACAACAGAGATTAGATAAGAGAAATGATCATTAAGGTATTCACAAAACTGACCAAGCATGTTTCCCCAAGTATGTCCCAATGGACACTGACATTTTCACAGCCCTTTTTTTTTTAAACTATGGGGAGAGTAAAAATTTAGTCAAAAAAAAAAAAACCAGCAAAGGATAATTGCTGCTTAGTTGGCAAATAACCACCAAAAGAAAAGTGATTTTAGGATGTGGTGAGGATTTAAACCATTATTTCATTTTTTATCAGTTAGCATGCCTTGTAAGTGTTAATGCAAAAAATGTCTTAATATATTCAAAAAAGTTATTTTATACGATACATGCCAATACATGCCAGGGTGAGTAAATTACCATCAACTGACAAACATGGCAACAAGGTGTATAAAATGAAATGCAGGACAAAACTTTCTTCCTCAAAACATTCATTCACTATCTCCCAACGATCATACATGTAAATATAGGAAGAGAGTGTTAACAAACATTAATCTCTCCTTGAGTCATTAATGTCTCAATGAAGCTCAATGAATTTCATTCTCATAGATCTGATGGATCTTTCATGTTATTGTATAAACAACAGCAGCTGTGATATTTACAGTCGCAATCATCTGCAGGCCTGGCCTTTGTTAAATCGCATCATTTTCAGCTCATTCCACATCACAAGGTGACAATACTAATCAATACTTTCAGCAAACACATTGTGTACCACACGCTCATGACATGGGTCTGTCATTCACATGCACACACAAAACACATGTATGTACAAACATACACATCACAATTCACATATGCATTCATGCAGGACCACATACACACATAAACACATACAAACACACACAAAGCCGCATACAACATGGGTCTTGACGATGTACACAGTAGCACAGTTCAGTGATATACACGGTAGCATAAATTATAGCCATGGACATTGGATAACTATCCATGAGGCTATTTCATTCTGATAACAAGATGGATGGATTCAAGAATAAAATGACATGTCAGAGCCAAAACCACAGATATCCACAAAAACCCTGAAACCCTGGCTTTCAATGAAAACACGTTTAATTAAACATTGTGAATGTCAATATCTTGCGTCATATTTGATTGAAACAGTAACACCAACATATCATAAAAATCAGCTCTTTGTCTCTGATCTGAACTGTTATGCAAACAAATGACCATTGCTCCTATATTGAATTGTGACACTACTGAGACCATGAAAAAGACTGATATCTTTCACAAGATGTTCAACTCTCTGTAAAACTTTACACACTTTCAACTTGTTATCCTAAAATGAGTTTCTGAAACAATTGGGAGGATAACACACAAAAAAGCCATTCAATTGACAGACATTACCCCAGGTCAAGTAATAAAACAATTTAACTACACTTCTCCAAAGACTTCTAAAAAATCTTTTCATCATTTCTAATGAGTAGCCTACTGAAACTAAAAAATGCCAGCATACCTAAAATTAGAATAACAATAGATTCAGCTCTTAGATATGTGTCTATAATGGAATGTACTGTTATCACTTTATTCAGGGCAAAAGGGGCACTTGGTTGATTTGAATGACATGTCATTTCAACTATCAACAATGGAGTCTAAAATCTCTTTCTCACTCAAGTAACTCACTCAGTTATTGATAGGATCAAGAAATACATAGCTCCGAACACACGATAGCTGATCATCACTTGTGTTAAAAGAGACTGTCAAATAAATTATTCCCCTTCACTGTTACCATAAAGATCCACTGAACAGAAGTTTATAGGATTAAAAAGATTTTTGAACAGACTATGGATATATGAAAAGTCCGCCAATTTCTCAGCAACAGCATAAAGTGAAATCTTCTCAAGCCAAAGTGATTGTGACCATTAATTTCTGTATCCATGGTTCAGTCTACAACTTCGCCATACCCCACCTTTTTTCATTGCCTTATGATGGAGTTTTACATTAGACCATCAATATCTTCTCTATCAGCAGTAAATCAAGAGGGTGTGTGTGAACATAGGATATGGACATGCCAATTTCAGTCACAAGCAACACACAGAGACATATACATTGATGAAAGACTATATGGAAATCTTAAAATGTACATTCACGTAATTCTTTCGAAGTACTTCAAACTTGCTCTATTCCCACTTGTAATTAGCAGGTGAAATGTAATGTAGTGAGGTGTATTTGTGAGTCTCCAATTCAAGTTGATGTGGGAAGAGATGGTGGCATATGGTGTGAAGTTTCTCAGGTTCAAGATAATCACATTATAAAACCTGGAGCTGGTAGGTCTTCTTCCTGGGTACGGGATGCTCACATGGAATATGAGTCACGTGACAAAATTAATTCTGAAAGACATCAGTTTTGTCCCTGGAAAAGTGACTATTCACTGGATATTTTGTTTGCCATTTGGAAGATATAAGGCTTCTTAGATTGACTGCATTTCTTCATCAGATAAGGCCAAGTATTTTAGCCCGTATACAACAGCTTTTATCGTAGATGAAAAGATCACTCACTCTCCACTGGCAAACACCGAATAGTTTCTGAATGCAACTGCTGACGATATGATCATGGAACCGATAAAACAAATCTGTGGTCATGATAGATTGATCTGCTGACAAGACTACCAGAGCCTTGTGGTGAGTTCGTCAATGAAGAAACGTGGAATTATCTCTCCATGCTGGCTGCAGTAGTCTCTGCTCAACAGAGAAAACATGGCCGTATGATGCTCTTGCAAAGAAAACAATGATTTCACCTTCTGACACATGTATATCTGTTTCGTGACAAAAGATCCAATTTGAAATTCCATTTGAGTTCAAACCATTTGTTCTCCCTCTGATTCCTTAGCAGTTTTCTTATTGTCCAAACCAAAACCGTGAAAGACTTTCTGAAACTGTTTGATCTCAGTCCGACACTGTGGGCAATCCTCGATCCTCTCTGAACACGTATCACAGGTCATGTGACCACACGGACATAGCACCACACAAACTTTTTGATACATACAGATGCAGCACAGCAGGGATTCCTCTATGGCTTCCAGTCGTCGTTTAAGTTGCTGAAACATAAAAGGAAAGCAAAAAGCTATTATAGATCTTTGTACTCCAGATAAGGTTCCCGAAGAAATATTACCTAATCCTCCTGAGATGGTGATTTTGGCCACAACCTTATACTTTTCCATAATTCCATTGCTAACGACCTCCACTAAATTCAATCTTGAATTAAGAATGACATGAAATCATGAATAGAGCAAAAAAGCTGAAGTTTCATTATTTCCCGCAGTAAACTGAGCCACCAAACGCAAATTCTTTCAGATCATTCACATAATACAGTATTTGTTAAAGACTTACACAGCTGACATATCATAGACGAGGAACATAAGAATCACCTGGTATTTTTATATAGAGGACAATAACAGGGATTAAAAAATTGATACTACTCACTTTGACTTCTTTCTGGACATTTCTGTTGCTGTCTGGCACATTCCCATTGGCTGCATTCTCCTCCTCCTTAGAATCATCTTCACTCTCGGTAGTATTTAACACAGGCATTGAACAATACAATCCATGAATTGGACTGCCATTTGGACTAGAAGATTTTGCATACAGTTTTCTTCTCACATGATCATATGCCTCTTGACTTGTTCGCCGGATGTCAAAAATGTAACGCTTGCCTGGTTTAAAAAAAAAAAGCACACGTGGATAATGAGGGAAAAAATGGTGAGCAAAGAATGGCAACTTCAGTACAATGACCTGGACATTTTTAGGCAGTTAATAACTATTCAGAATGCAGTGGTGAATTCCACAAAGTTTTAATTCCACAGAGTAAGTGGCCTTTGACCCAATAAATTTTTTTTTTTTTTTCACAAGTCTATATTTAATTATAATTAAGTGTGACAATGTCTCAGAAAGTGTTAAAAAACTATTACATTATGTGGTACTTGACACAAGGAACAAGAGCAAACTACAACCGCACTCGTCCAGCACCAAATTATATGATGATGACGTGCACCAATTCTAATAGTCTCCTTCAAACAAAATATACCTTTTTGATTCAGATTAATGCAAAGGCACTGGACTATCCATTTACGTTGAACCTACCTAGTTCACAGTTTTCATTGAAAATTGAGACAAATGTTCCCTTGAAGTCCCTGGAATACTGGGAGTAGACATCCGAGCAGACAGTATCACAGCGATAGAAGGAATGCATCTCTGTGATGCACCGATACAGTGCCACAGCAGCCTTGCGACTGATGAGCTTAAAGCTCTCCTGACTCTGAGGCTCGCCAGCATCATCAATCAGCTCAATTTGAACAGACTTTTCATTGTGGGTGGCCAGACGAATCTGTGTATAGGGAATCCTAGGAGAAGAACAAAAACATAATGAGAATGAATTTATGAAACTGTCTGCCCTTTCACAACCTTCATGTCTCATAGACCGTGTAATAAAGGTGCTTAGGCACAGTTTTGCTCTTCTGCCTAATAAAGTCATTTCCCTCTGCAACCAACATCATTAGCAATGCGGACTTCACCATATAGCTGAAGACAATTATAATTATAGTATTAGCTACCCACATATATTTCAGACAACGCCAAAGTATGAACCATGTAATTGGTTCTAAACAGTGCATAATGTTCCTATCATGATTCTGTACCAAACTTTCCAATATACTGGACTCTGGCACTAACTAGTTTTGCAAATCATTACAACTAATGTTCTAATGCTAGATAGCCAATGAAACATCAAAATATTTATATCCGTCTAGATGTATCACAAAAATTATTTTTGCAGCATACATACTTTGTGTTCCCTCTGGTCTTGATGTCATGTAACATGATTCCCTCTGGGCCCACCCTGAGGCTGATGGCCGCACCCTGTGCATTCACAGCCTTGTGTTCCTCCACCCCATAGCCAGGCAAAGAGCTGACGTATTTGAGCATAAAGTAACGGGAACTGGCTCTAGGCAAACCATGTAGTTTTGAGTGCTCCATGTGTATCTTGTCAATGAATGCTGGAGTTTGCTCCATGTCTGGACAGATTTGCTTTAGCACCTGAAAAAAAAGAGGGACATTAAGTCTTTCAATATCTCTGATTCTGCTGTACTGATAATTGTAGCACAACCATGTGATATGAGTCTGAAAACAAATAATTCAAGTGTAAAGTTATTCCAAATTCATAGAAGTGAAATAACATTTCACACACTTCAGAAATTGTTTAGCTATCACACTTCTGTGCTGCCATACCGAAGGCTATAGTGAACTCCTTTAACTCCATGATCAATAAGATCTGAACTTCTCAACAAAACCCCATTTGAAATCTTAACTCATTTCACCTGATCAAAAGACATTTTTACATCTGTAAATTTGTTAATCTAATAAGACACAGATAAAACAAGAGACAATGAAAGAATACATCATTTAGATAGACTTTGTGCTTTAAATATTACAACAATTAAATATTCAATTAAGATTCAAATTTGTCTGTGAAGCTCACTCCCATTAGCTATAAAATACAAGGCATTAAGGATCAGCACTTCAAATAAACACTTTCTTTCTTACACTTTCTTCCTTACAATATCTTGTACAAAATGATGGTGTGAATATCACACACCATCAAGCAGTGTCAGCATTGAAATTATCAGCATGACAAGTTAATAATGTTGCTTTAATAACAGTATGACGATCACAACAACCACAACACCCAATTATAACACTACTGCTTCTCTCCATAAATGAGTATCAAATTGGCATTTCTTCACTGTCATTTGAGCATTTAGGTATGATAATGAATGTGTAATAAATGGGGTGAACCTTCCCCATTAAATAATCTATCAGAATCACCTACCTCAGCATATAAAGTTCGCTGATACATATTGCAAGTCTGATCTCCTGATTCTGTCTGAACAATGGCGGCCACAATATTGGCAAGTGTGGTCCCATCACAATCTGGCTCAGTCAGAGATATAAATCCTTTTGACATGGCCTCTTTGGCCTGTGTGTAGAACAATTCTCTGAAAACAAAGAGAGATCATGAATCAAGACTACTGCATGTGATTTTTTTTTCCCTCCAAAAAATGATTATAATTCACAATGAAAAAATCTTTATCAACTATTTGTTAAAAAATGCAGCAAGTTATACTGCCATGTTTATAAAATGTGGACATTTCTTTTTTTATATTATATATTTCTTCATATTATATGAAAAGCAAATTTTTAAAATTTATACTCAGACGAGAAGAAAAACAGATCGATATGCTTTCAATAATGTCCACCAATGTTTCCTCACAACTTGGTTTAAATGAGTGAAATTTTCTTTAATTTACTCAACTCCCATCTTAAAAAAAAAAAACCCTCATACTCCCACCTGCGGTAAAAAAAAAAAAAAAATTATGAGATAGATTTATATACACCAAGCATCAGTGCAAAAACTACAGCTGAAATTTGACATGTACAAGAATTTGTTCTATATTCCTCATGACACTGACAACTAAATTAATACTGAATACTTCAATAAAATATTGATGTATACATACTTTGTACATTCCTGCTGTATGAAGTGAGGCTGCACAAAAAATTTAACCCTCAGGTTCATTCGGTAATAATGTGGTGCATGATCAATTTGATCACAGACTTTGTTGCGAAGATTCAGCCATAATTCTTCACCCTTGGACCCCTTGTACTGAAGTCCAAAATAGTCCACCTCCAAAATTCCAAGTTTTTCCAACACCTGCAGAATACAGTAAAATATCACTTGTTACACTTGGTATTGTGGCTGAAAAAGTGATACTAGGACTGTAGCTGTTCAAAATTCACAGTTGTTTCATCTGTCAATCTGCAACAAAACATAAACATACACAAAAAAGGCCTATGGACTAGAAAACTACTGGATGTATCCATATGAAATTTAGCACACAACAATGCTGCCGAGTTTTTACTTAATAAAACCGACAAAAGCGCACGTTTGTCATTATTCTAAAAGGTGATAGGAATTCAACATAAACGACAGTGTTTGATCCCAATTGTACGTTTGATAGAATGACACATTCAAAAGACCGAACATGCTAACTTGGAGTAACATTCAGTTCAATCATCAAGTGAACATGCTTGCCATTTACTTTTGAGTCGCAGGGCAGTATGGGTTGAGTTATGTTTAAAAAAATCTTCCATGAAAGGGGTGGGTTCTCTTCTATTTACAATTTACAAGTGGTCACGAGCCACCTATGAACTACAGAAATGGAAAAATAGACCTATTCCTACACCAATGAAAGAAAAATAAATCCATGGAATTAACACTTCACATAGGAAAATGCATTACTATGTCCAAAGTCAGCCTGCCACCAACCACTTCTTTTTCTCCTTTGATCACATTCCAGCCACTGACAACTAATTCACATCTGGACTAGATCTAGATTAGATCTATACACAAAATCTTTTGACAGATGCTGCGAACTGACCGCTGGCAGATGATATAACAATAAAACTGAAACCAACATAAAATCTGCTTCTTCTTATAACAATTAGTAACACTTGATGTTTCTGAAAGCTGAAGACGGGTACCTATTGCTTCACCTCCAGTCGACAGAACTGAGTGTGGGTGATGATTAGCAGTGAGAGAGAAACTGCTTAGCAATGAAACAGATAAAATTGACTGTCATGTGAAGAGTGTAGGCATCAAGAAAAACGAAAGAAAAATCTTTATTTAGTTTTAGTTCATAAAGATTTAGAATTGATCTTTTTCTTGAATGTTTTAATTTCACATTGTTTCTTTACACCTAATTGTGAAATAAACAGATTTCACATTATAACAGTGTAAGCTGTGAATCCATTTTGGCTTGGAAATCGGTAGGTTACTGACTCTGTATTTGGTCGTGAGATCTGATTTTTATTTTTTCCCCCCCTAGAAACTTGAGATAGATCTATAATACTAGGGACTCAAGATTTACTATTGTAAAATTCAGGTCAGACGGAACCACAACAATGACAGACAACAATTACAAGTTCTGAAGGAGACTGGAGGGAAAAACGTTCTGAATGCGCTCTATGGTTACCGGGGAAGTGGTGAGCCGTTGGCCGGGACAGTGCGATAGAAGTGGTTTTTAACACTTAAATACATCCAAATTGCATTCTACATCTCTAGATTTTTCTCGACAACATTAAAAGCCATCGGACGAACGATACCTTGTCGAATTCTTTAGTTATACAGACATTCTGATGTCCAATACATTTTGGTGCAAAGATACCAGTTGCCGGTAGGCCTATAACGTGGAACGAAGACTGAGTAGTACGCATGAAGTGGACTTTGACCCCTTCTAGGCCATTTTCCTACCGAGCCGCCAGCTGATTGTGACGTCACTAAGAGACGGGGAGAGAAAAAAAAGTACAGCCGAGTTGAGAGCGACCCCAATCTTCATCTTTGTGGTAACGGCCCAGCACTTTTTCGTAGAATCACAAAAAAAGTTATCCTTAAGATTTAACCTGTTATTATTTGTTCTACGTGTTACGGACGGCGAAAATTATAGTCAGTGGACTGGGGTAGTCAACTTGACTTCAATGTGTCTTCAGTTCAGTGTAAAGTTTCTCTTACCTTGTCAAGTATAACTTGTCCGGTTTGTTTGGAATCTATTTTCACTTCCAGGCACTGTCCATTCGGTTGGGAGATGTAGCACATCATTTTGCATTGCTGCTTGCTGGACGAAGAACTTAACGACGAATGATAACAGAAATAGCCACGGCCAAGTTTTATCAACAAAGACGTTTAGTTGCTGGCCTCTCTAGTCGCACTCTCTCTCTCTCTAGTCTCTCTTTCTGCAACTGCAAACCCGTCCGGAGTTCACGCACAGTCGGTGTGCACAGCCAACCAATGAAACGCGGGCTGTCCTTGTTTAGGTCCAATCAATGAGCTGGAGGCGTGGCCTATTGGCCAACATTTTGCAAACAACAACAAAGCAGCATGTCCTGCTCGGAAAACTAACTGAGGCCAACATAATAATATCGCTTACCTCAACCACTTGCTAATAATGCCTTTCCCACTACCCCTGTTTCCTCAGTAAAACAAAGCAAATAATACGGTTGTGTCAGAATGTGTCACAGTCCCAGCCATTGGGGAGCTAGTTGTAACCAGGCATTCAAATTTCAAAGCACTGTATTTTAGGCTACATTAACAAGGTAACATCAAGTGCTGATAAGCCACAGTGCAATGCACTGACAGGAGTACTGCAATGTGCATGCATATTTGTGTTCAAGTAAAGATATGTGTGCATTTTACATTTCACCAACAATGACCCGAAATAACCAAGGATCTTTTTGACATTCTCACCTTACTCAAATGTATCATCTCTGTGGACGATCACATTGATAAGAACAGTATTACGGTATTACAAATGAATGCGTACCCATACCTTCATGATTCTCTTTGTTGCCTGGAAATAAACACAATGAAATAACAACAGCACCCTTTTGGTTAATGGGAATCTGGTACTAGATTCCAAGTTGCGTAAAACACATACACACACACACAACACACACACACACACATACACACACACTAAAATAATTAAAATTTAGTCGTTAACATAAAAAAAAAAGACAAGAACAATAGCAAATGGCAAAATTGCTATCGTTTGTTTCAATATATTAATGTAGTCGACTTTCTTTTAGAATGTTAACAACATTACAAACAGTCAGTGGTGTTGGTGACGGTGATGCTGGAACTAGAGACGGAGAAGACACAGAACAGTAATGACTAGGGTGGGTGATTCCCGTCAATTATAATGGGCTAGTGACTGAAACAATAAACCCTTTCTTAGTTCATCTTAGGTCATCTAATCAGGCTCATATTGGGAGTAATTTACGACTAGGGCCGGGTTGGGGGGGGAGGGGGGGGAAGCAGAGAATTAAGCAATGTGACAAGGCGTTATTAAAGTCGCAGGATACGATAGGCCTGAAGAAACGTGATTCAATCCCGCTTCCTGTGCATAGTTTTTACAGCCTGCTCCCATACACTTCATTTTTCATTCTAGTTCAAACAAAACAAACGAACGAACTGTATACAGCCTACAATGTAGGTCTAGTTACACGCTAGGCTAAAGTTAAGAATATGGTATGGAATTCACTAAAAATCCAGCTCCAGCAGATAAATAAATATGGAGTGACGGTGGTTGTTAGTGGTGACGGCCCTTCCAAAGACAGGAGCACGCGCACCGTCGACCTAGAAACCCGTTATAAACAAAGTAAGAGAAAGAAAGATGGGAGGCACCGGGGGGGGGGGGGGGCATGGTTTACGCCGAAAAGCTGCTGATTTCAAAGCAGGATCAGATCAGTCCGT
>JBCAUA010657789.1:0-15698 GCA_038406235.1 Peronia verruculata
GTTCTATTATTTGGTCTATAGATCTACGGATCCTGGGGTAACAAACGAAAAAGCGCCGCCTTGCGCTTGTCAAGGGTCCCAACAGGTCAAGCCAGTGGGGTTGTTCGAGGCTATTATTTGATATACTGAATAGGCTGCAATATCGATTCTTACTTCCGGGCTGTGCACCGGGGTATCAATTCCTCGGGACCACAAAACCGCGGTTGTGCCTAGATCTAGATCTAGATTATTGTATGATCACATATTACAAGTCAAGAAGTGTTGCTCTCAATATTTTCTGTTGACAAATGCGCTCAAGCAAAGTTTCATGACATGTTACAGCTCTGGCTCTGGATCTACTCTTTGACTTTTTAGTGATAACTACTCTCTCTAGATCTAGATTTAGACTAGATCTACACCAACAACTCTTACTTCACTTACCAAGAATTTCCTTTTGAAAACGCTAAACTGTTGCTTTATAATGAGAAAAGAAATAATAAGAGTGGTCAGGGGGCTTGGCACTTATAGTCCAATAAAGTCGGAATCAGCAGGCATTTAATTAGAATTTTAAAAAATTACACACGTGGGCAACTGATACCCAACTGTGTTATAGGCTACTCCTTATCTTGATTGAATTTACACAGTTGTTTTAATTTATTTTTTTAATGCCGAACTATCATTCATTTTGTCCGTCATGTGTGTTTGTGTGTAAATGATACTCAGTTGACTGTAATTTGTGTTCACTCACGATTCGCAAGCAGGCCACCAAGGTGGTTACATCACTCTCACCACTCAACATTGATCTACACTATGTTTTCAAGTGTTTGTGCCATCACTGTTTTAAGAATTTGTGAGTGCCATCACTGTGTTAAGTATTTGTGTGTATGATTGTGTTATTATGGTGTAGCTGTAGAAATTCTTCGTACTTTATAATTGTGGTGTAGATTATAAATATGATTCAGATTCTCTTAGCAGGTAGAATCTAGATTCTAGATATAGGCAGTGGAAAGATCAGAGATAGATGTCTTATATTTTACCATTTTTCACAGACAATGGTCAATGTCAGTTTATAAGTATCCCCGTTCTACAGACCTTGCTAGTATAATATAAGTCAGCAAGCTAATTCTAAAATGTGATGTTATTGTTTTTTGTTTTTTTTTTCCTTCACTTTCAGGCAATCCAATCAAGTCGTTTGCCCACCTTGATGTTGAAGGAGATGAAAATAACATAAGGAAATGTGAGTTGATCTACTATGTCATATTTTCAGTTACAGAATCATTCAATGTATTGTTTATCTGAGAAGAAGTTCAAGGAGGCTCATATCAGGTAATTCTGTGATCAAAGAGGATTTGTGTACATAGTTCTCCACTTCAGAACCTGGTCACTAGAAAACAAAAAAAGCAGGCTCTGATGTAGATTGAAAGGTTGCATAATTCACCTGACCACTGTTTGACTACTACATTTGTTTGATCATAATGGCTAGTTAAAGATATGTCTCTACATGTGAACAGCTAAGAACTTTCTCCTTTGTGGGTATACTGTAATTAGATCTAGCACTTCCTGACCTTTCTTGGTGTATAATTACATCAGTAATGCCCAGCCTCTTTCAAAAGTTGCATACGTTTCCACTTGATCGCATCCTTCTTAAATGCAATCATTGCATGGCTAGTTATCCCATGGGTAATGAAACAGATGACTTGTGCCAGATCAGCCAAAGTAGGACAAACAACTGACCAGCCAGGAGGCTGAACTTATTCTTCCTTATACATGAAACCATTCATTGGCACTGTTCCAGGTGTTGACAGACAAGGAAATACTGCTCATGGAGGAGTCCATGTTGGGAACTGGCAACACAGTCATATGTCCCCCATCACACTCCTCATATCCCTTTTCCCTTTACCCCCTCTCCATTTACTGCACCCCTTGCTCTGTGCAGTAGCCTCAAGTAGACAGCCTGATATGAAATTACACCACGACTACTCATGTGTCTTTGCTTTGTGCCAGACTCTGCTAAGCCACACTTTTTATTTGGAGCGAGTTCCTAACCAGGAAAATTATAATGAGACATTCCATTTTGCAGCAGAGATGGGCTCTTAAGCAGCAGATTTGTAGGCAGAGCAACTGTGCTGTGGCATATATTTTGCCATGGAAGATACTTTTTTGTAAATGAAAAGATAGTGCCATTTCAGCTTGATTCCTTCAGTGTATCAACACCCTCACTATGAGTATGTGTAGGATAGTGTACAGTTAGAGAATGCCTATCATGTGGGTATGTTTAAATGTATGGAAACCATTCAATTTTTTTTTAAAATCATTAAGTTGTTGCCATTACTAGTTTTATTGCATGTTATAGTCATTCATCTCGGTTACTTATTTTTCTTCATTTTGTTTTTCAAGGTTTCAACACATATCAACATACAAAATGGAAAGGTTCTGTGTTAGAACTTCAGTATGCTAAGGAGAGTTTCCTGAGCAAGTGAGTATAATCTTGTGCGAGTACTAGAGATGGAGTGAAATGAAGTAAAGATTTTTAAAATATTATTTCGACTGATGGCCACAAATGAAATCGGGTTTACTAAAATATTGCTCCTATAGCATTTGTCTACCTCTCCATCTATACTATATATCTGAAAAAAACCCATAAAAGACTTATGGACTCAAAAATTACTGAATGGATCCATCTGAAATTTGGCACACAAAATTCTTGCATGAAGATCTGTCTTTCTACTTACACAAATCTGAAAACAGCAGTTATTATATTTGATGTTATTCTGAAAACGCTATCTAATACTTGCATAATAAGCTCCCAGGGATGTTTGATCTGAACTGTACAATGATAGAATAGGACTAGGAGGGGGAGGGGCGGTGTGGTGAATTGCAGCCCACAGCATATGATCAGCTTGATTTCTACTCAGTTCAGTCTTGACCGGAAAACTCCAAATTAGAAGAACAAATATATAATATTTTGTTTGCTGCTTCTGAACCCCCCTTCCACCCCCCCCCCCCCCCCCCTTACTTTTACAATGCCAACTTGGTGTTTCACTTCACTGTGTTGAAAATTTTAAGCAGTGATGTTGTTGTATAGTAGCCCTTTTGCTTCTTTCATTCTTTTTGTTTCGTTGAATTTCCTTAGCACTCATAGTTTACATATGCACACAGCCTCTTCTGTTTTCAATGGACAATATTTGTTTTTTTTTCTAAATATTTATAATTTGTCATCCAACACAAAATTCTTGATTCAGTAAAATTCCTTTTCATAGAGCAGATTTTTTTTTAAAACTAGTATAACAAATGTCTGTTTATTGAGATTAAACCTTTATGTTCAGATTTTTCAGATATCTACCTTCTTTTTAGCCCTTCAGTCTGTCTGAGATCATCAAGATGCCTTGTGATAGGTTATGCATTAAATTCTCTTCATTTGTCGTGATTCTTGATGCTGTTGGTCTGTCTTTTTTTTTTTTTTTTTTAACGTATGTCTTTTTCATTCTCTATCTTGCTGCTTGTACCACAGGTTTAGGAAGGGCCACTGGATGTCATTACATATCTATTCCATCTCAGTTCGCTTTTCACAAAATGTACCTTGTGGATTAACAAAATTAATGTATGGAGAAAAATGGTGGTAAATCTTTCGAAGTCACTGCCACTCTACATTTTCAGACATTTAGGGTTTTCTTGTTAGAAATGTTTAGTGCTGTTTGCTCATAGAGCTGTTATGTTTACAGACACTCCCCAACTTGACAAAGGTATAAATGGATACCAGGCTATATACAGTGAATGATATTGCTAGATTTGTATGCTTTTCCTGGAAGCTGCGAACATACTGAGTGTCTCTGTTGGGTCTAGGGGGGTAGTAGTGGATTGCAAAGCACTTGGAGCTTGTACAGTTTGTTATGATAAATGCTATACAAATGCTGTCTGTTGGTATTATTCTTTTTAGTCTTGTTATTATTTTGTCAACTGTTTCCCTTGTTGCGCACATAAGACTGGCTAAAGAGCGAGAGGAGGAGACAAAGATCAAAACAGAACCAGCAAGCAATAAGAACTCAACAGCACCTGAAACAAAGCAATCTAAGACCACACCGGTTGTAACGGAAGTGAAAGGGGTGCCTGGTACACCAGTGCCAGGGAAAAAGGTAAGTTTAAAAAGAAAAAAAAGTCATTGTTAGTTATCATGGAAAGACTCATATAATATGTTATTGTTACTATGACGTGTGATGATCATGGGCTTCAAATTACAGTGGTTAAGTCAGTGTTTTGTGCCATGGTTATAATGATCAGGATCTGTTACATTGCATAATTTTTCACACTGTATATTTTCAAAACCAAACAGTGATAGAAAGAAGATTGCATTTGTGATTTTTTTTTAATTTTTTTTATTAACAGAACCTTTATAGGAACAGTGTAGTCATGTTTTGAGTGAAATAAAACAGAGGATGTCAGCATAGTAGCCACTGAACTCAGAAAATAATATGTGTACAAACTATTGAAGGGATTGTTCATTTTTCACTTAATGTCATTGTGTCTGTCTACCTGCCATTTTTTCTTTGTTTTAGGACTGGGTTGTAGGAAAGTATGGGAGAGCTTTACCAGTGCTGAAACTAAAGAAGTCATACAAAATTAAGGTAAGGCTTTTCTCTTCTTTTTTTTTTTTTTTTTCTCCAAGCCAGTTAGACCTTGGTCTGAAATATAAAAGATTTATCTCCTTGTAGTGCACTCTTCATATATTTCAGGGATGTCAAACTTCCGACTTTCGTTGGAATTCCAGCTTTTTGGTTGTCGTTGACTTTCCTACTTTTGGCCGATCAACTGCCGACTTTTACTGAATCCACGAGACAATCGCAGTTTAATAATAATTGCGATACAAATTTAGTACGATGACAGTGAAAACCGGAAGTACGAAAGAGTTATCCTCGTACTTTGGTTGATAGATCTAAACCTAGTCAAAAGTCAGACTGTTTGGCGACTGTTTGAAGATCAAGATCGAAGTTCAAAGGGCTTAATTCCCCACATTCGATAACCTGCAGTCGTGCTAGAGTTGTTGATAGAAAATCAGCACTTAAAGAATACTGACAAATAATGTGCCCATGATCTCAGCAAAACTGGTGTAAGAGGGCAGCTGTTTGCGATCTAGATCTCAGAAAAGAGAGTCTAGATCTAATGTTATTTCACTTGTTGATTATGATGAAGGCACTGCTGGTGAGATGCTTTTAGTTCTTGGAATTTCCATGTTCTATAATTTTACTGTCTCATCCCTGGATCTTGTGAAAAGTTGCAAACTTCTCAAAGCAATGAAAACTTGCAATTTTTTTAAAATGTTGGGGGGGGTTAAAGGAATTTTTCCGACTTTTTTGTGAAAATAGTTTGACATCCCTGAAATATATTTCATTCACATAGTTTGTCTCCCTCTTGAAACCTCAGCCACTTTGTATCCATCATGAGACATCATTTGCTTGTTGTAAATTTGTGAGATACTGGCTGATATTAGTTATTTTTTATGGAATGAACCCCTGAATGTATGTTCCCTTTCCCTGCTTTATCTCCTTCTTGAAATCGCAGTTATTAATGTACATATACATGTATGTTTTGCACCCAGGGCAAATGAGTCGCAAGACGCACCGCGTGAGTTCAAGTCACCGCCGTTTTTTACTATTTTCTGACCATGATAACAAAATTTTTTAATTTTTTTTCCAGATCAAAAAAGGTTAAATTGTCGTTTAGTGAAAACAAAAAAAAATTTAGTGTCTTAGTCAGAAAGTAGTTAAAAATGACCAAAAATGCCCATATCTCTTCATTGCCTGGCGTAACTTCTGACTCATTTGTCTTGGTCGCAAGACATATGTCCCATTCTCATGCTTTGTCTCCTTCTTGAAATCTCAGTTATTGATATATATTATATATATTTGTGACAAACTGGTTGAGATGAGCTGGTTTTCAGTTAGCTATTTATATTTTCTTGTGACAGATCTTTGTTTTCTTCTACCAAACTGTGAAGTTCAGCATTTTTTTTTTTTTCCACTGCTGAATTTTTTATCCTTATCTTATCAACAGATGGTGAAGCATGATCCTTCAAAGTTCTGTCATGCTGCCAAGGTTTTCAAAGAAGACAACAAAGATTCTCTGTCTGATGCATCATGTGAGAAACTGACATGGGAGATCAACATACCAGATAGTGAGATAACCAAGAAAAGAAAAGAGAATTTTCCGAAGTCTCAGGGAAAGACAGAGAGGAATAAAAAGGCATCAGTTGTGTTAAAGAAAAGTTTGCACACAGGAGATGATGCAGTGGAAACGGAAAAGCTATTTTTGAACAGTGTGAAAGTTGAAAGCAATGAAAGTGAAGACTTGGAAATTGTCAAACTCGAAACAGGAATCAGTAAAAACATTTCATCATGTAAAAATGTCTCAAATAGATTTGACAGTGATGTGGAAAGTGATTCTAGACCGGAAAATTCAAATGAAAATCACAAAATAAAGAAGGGCAAAGGAAAAACTAAAATGACAAAGATTTCTTCTGCAACACTTTCAAAGATTGAAAAGGAAAATGTTGTGGCTGAAGGAGTATCGACAAAATCTAAATCTAAAACACAGAAAAGCAAAGAGGTTGTGAAAACATCTACGCAAAGCAGTATACATAGTGATAAAAAAATTCCTGCATTCAAGGGGCTGCAGATGCTGGGTCCATCTGCAAGTTTCATCAAAGAAGCCCAAGAAAAAATAGACGTTAGTTATATCACAGATAGAAAATTACAGCCAGATCCATCACCTTCAGAAACAGGTAGAACACATAGAATTGATACCTTCCATAGCAAAGCAGGTGACAACAATTCAGCACAGCAAAACAAAAATACTAATGCTAAATCATCAGTGAAACATAAGCAGGTGACGGAATCCGGAGGAAATAAATTTCCTACCAATAGTTCTGTTATCACCACAAAGAAGAGAGTGTCCCCTGAAGATAATGAAGGGCATTCAACCACAAAGTGTCCAATTCCAGCATTCAGAGGTTTGGAGATGCTTACTGATAGAGGGATATCAAGTGAAGCTTCAAAGACAGCTAAAGATTTGGTAGAAACAAATTTTTCAGTGCAAGGCCCAAAAGCATCTGCGATCAAGGAGACAACAAAAATAGGTGAGAAAAGGACTGTGAAGGCACCCAAAGCTCAGTCATCATCCTCCTTGTTTAATCTAGACTTAAATGATAAAGAAAAACCCAAAGTTGAGGATTATGACTCTTCGTGTTCAGCTGATACTGATGAACTGTTAACTAACTACAAGCAGAAAAAAGGTCTTATAAGTACTTTTCCAACTTCTCTTAGTTTTAGAAAGAAATTAAAATTGGCAGAAGAACATTTACAAGATGTCAGTCCTCACCGAGTGGTTGACATTTCCATCATAGACCAAAATCTTTCAATATCAGAATATATTGCAGGAATATCAGAATTTGCTGAAAAGCCTGAACGAATACCTAGTGGTGTACACCAAGACCCGTATGACAGTGACTTGGACAGTAATGATTTTGCACTTGTGGCTAGAAAGCTTGCTCAGAAAGCAGCAACATCTGGCAAGAAAGCTGCTGAAAAACATGTTCCAAGAGATGGACAGAGGCAAAACTCATTAAAGACAACAGCCAGCAAGACATCAGATCCTGTGGTCGTGGAGAAGAAAACTGATCAAGATATGAACCCAAAGACGCGTGAGACAAAGTCAGCTTTACAGAGCCGACTGCTAGATATTGCAAATAACAAGGTAATTATGTGGAAAATCTATTTCACAGGTGCATATTTCAAAATGTTTCCATTGTGTTTTTCAGATTTTTAGAAAAATGGAACACTTAAGCTGAAATCAAGTTTGGTTATTTATCTTATTTATAAGCATATAATACACAGAACATATTCTATTGGGGAAGGGGAGGGCAGTGAAGGCTATCACTCTGAGGTGCATTTGTTTTAGAAAATGAAGTTTGTACTGCTCACTTCCTCGAACATGACAGTATTCAGTCAAGCTATGAGGTTAATTGAAAATGAACACTTAAATCTCATGACAATCATAAATGATGTGGCCATGCCTGAGAAGAAAAGGTGTCATGCTTGAAACATACTAGATCAAGACAGAGCAACTGCGAGCCATTTTCCAGTTTGAAAAACCAATAATGATCCAGCTGCATAGACCAGGTGCCTCTTTTTGTTTTGTTTTGTTTTACTACATATCAAAGACTTTGTTCAACAGTGGAGCCATTTCCAACCCAGATTATTTGAAAACTTGCCAAGTTTCATAAACATACCACTGGTAGTTTCAGTTTTAGTGTCTTATATACATATTTGGACTGTGCCGACTGATCCAGTAAAATTTCATGCTTTTTTCATGAAAACATTTTGACATTCCTGGATACAGTATAAATTGTATAAAAGGTAGTGTGAAATGAGGAAGCTGGCAATAGGATTTTTGTTGTTGTTGTTTTTATTTGTTGTTTTATTTAATTTGTTTTTCATCAGCAGTTTTAACTCATCTTGCAAGCATTGTCTTTTGTTTTGTATTTCTGTTGTTGTTGTTGTTTTTTTTCGTCTACAATATTTTTTGTTTGACTTGAAGCTTAAAACAAATGTATAAACTGTCTTGTAGTTAAGATTCATATTTTCTCTCCGTCAGGATGGATCTGATAGCTTGTCTGAAAAAGCCAGTGGACAGAAGCCAGGGCTGAAGAAAGAAAGGTCACCAGCAAATCTTTCACAATCACCGACATCTAATTTCACTCACAGTGAGGTAACTTTCCATGGAAATGCAGTTTTATGTGTTCTTTTGCTCTTGTTATTGATCCGACTTAACCAATCATGAGTTCAAGGAGTGCAGAGATTCAGTATTGTTCATGAAATTGTTTTGTAATTTAACTCTTTATTTCCCCCCCCCCTCCCCCCCCCTCTCATACAAGTGCTGCATTTCTTAATAAAGAGGGAAGGAGGGAATGCTTATGTGATAGATTTCATGTATTATATACTGATTGTTGGGACATGATTAATTGTTTTGCAGATGTGTCTGATTTTTAATTATGGAAATGAAGATTCAGAGTAATAAGTGGCTGCAACATTACATGTAAATAGGGCATTTTTTATTGTTAGAACTAATTTTTCAATCCAGTTATTCAAATTTTTCATTATTATGGTGAAAGGAGGAGTATTAAGAAATAGAAAGGCAGACAAACAAGATTTGATACTTCATGTATTTTGAATTTCTCTTCTGTCACTCATTTCCTTCAGTGACTTGGATTCTTATGATATTGTTCTCTTGATTTAGACCAAACAAGCCACTGATAATGAGAAAAGACTTCAGGCTGTTAAAGAAAAGTTGAAACAAAAACAGCAACAGCAGAGCTTGATGCAGAAAGCATTACAGAATGTGGTGAGTTTTACTGCCGAGTGATTTTGCACTGTGGTTGAATCGTTTATTTCCCACTGTTACAGTCAGGAGCACAATGACAGACCTGCCTACCCTCCTGCCTTAGGTGGAATCTTCCCGTGTTTTGCTGTAGCTTCCCACCCTCCCACTTAGAAGACAAAATTTTCTGTATTTAGAAAGTTTTGAGACCAAATGTTTATTTTGTTTTAACAGGCCTTGTTACGCGTTTGAGCACCACCAAAAAGTCTTTAATTATGCATGACCTACACTGGAAAATGTGTGAGAAACGTCCACAGTCAGCCTGTGCTTCTCCTCCAATCCAATATCGGGACCATTGGCAAGTGTTTCACACCCATACACACAAAATCATTTGATAGATGTTAAACAAGAGATAGCAGTGAGAGCTGAGACCAGTGTATACGCAGTTTCTTCATCAATAACATTGCATAATATCTGCATCTTTTATCATAATCCCTGTAAGAAAGTAGAGGATGCACATGTGGGCAGAATTGAATGCAGATGGGGATTAGCAGTGGGCGGAGCGATGAAGACTGAACATTTCGATGATGCTTAGAATGGAACTGTGTAGTAGTGAAACGGTCACTGAACTGATGGAAAGCACTAGCATTTACTAGGCCTGTACTGTGAGCATAACTGTGTCTAATTAGTAGGGCATACAGTATAATGCTGTGCTCAAGCCCTGCCCTTTCACTTGCAGTTTACATACACACTCACTCATTCGCGTTGCCCCTAATTACCACCCACCTACCAGTCCTTCCTCGATCGGTCCCAATCCATTTGCTTTTTTTTTTTTTTTTCATCATGCAGTGAACCTAAACAAACTGACCAGAATCCAAGTTGCCTCACCTTACTTGACAAAGCGCATGTCGAGTAGAATATGCGGTCTTATTCAGCTTTGTTGTTTTCTTGTTGGTCAGATCCAAGGTGGGAACTAGAAACAACAGGATGCGTATGTTTTGCTCTGCTGCTGGCCATGTTTGTGTCATTGGTGCCACAGAGTGGAAAGGCAGACTGTCATAAGCATATCAGTCAAAATTTGCATTCCTTTGTTTTAACAGTTTACATTTGGCTTAGGAGACCAAGTCTCACTCATTCTGACGGTGATAACTGATGAATGTGTGAAATTCTCATAACTGCTGTGGTCAGACCAGATTTTCCATGTTACTTGACAATTGCATGGGACATTCTTAGTTTCAGACATGGCTTTGGAAGCAGTTGAAACGGGATTTCCTTTAGTCTTCAGTCAGTCAGTCAGACTAGCAAGATGACATGCAGAAGTAAATCTCAGCAAAACTTTAAAGATAACTGCATCAGAGAATGGAAATATAATTTGCCGTCGAAACTGTCTGTGCGCCGTGGAAAATGTATTGTCTGCAGTACAAATTTTTCAATGGGATCCGGTGCTTTCACTGGTGTTTTACAGTATCTCAGCACCAGCAAACATAGGGAAACTTTGTGGACATCAACAGTTTCTTCACCAATTCCCTCATTTTTTTGGCCCCAAAGATGGAGGAAGATGAAAAAGTGATATGGGTTGAAGCTCGCTTCACAAAGTACATAATCTACCACGAGTGTTTGCTAACCACACAAAACTATTTGAAGCTAGGTTCCTGGATTATGCACGCATGAATGTTGATGCAGAGAGTTAGAAAAAGAAACAGTACTGAATTCAGTTCATCTCTCTCAATGGAAACAGTATCAGCTCTCATAATACAAGAAGTGCACATGAATTCAAGGCACCAGTCGTATTATAGTGGTGAGCTGTCAAAGGCACAGCTTATCAAAGCAAAGAGTGCTTATTATTTGAGTTTGAGGAAATGTTAAGAGTGTATCAATGCAGTGTATTATAGCGTAGATACCGTGTATATACAGGTGTATAACAAACTGTGTATATATTGGTGTTGTGGTGTGTAATTATGCAACTTTATGGTGATTCTGACATGGAATATGGACTTTATTTAGGGATCTGGTTGCACCGAGGAAGTGTACAGTAAGTTTCCCTCCTTGTGATTTATTTTCTCCCGTTTTTAAGTCAGATATACCTCCTTCTCAGTGATGAGGCTAGGCAGGTCTGCATACAGCAGTGGTAGTTACATTTAATGCACAACTGAATATGATGTGATATGCACGCACATGTGTGTGTGCGTGTTATTTTTTAGTTTTGTTTTCTTTGATAATCTAACTGGCTTAATGTGAAACTTAAATCTGTGAGCCAGTCATTGATTTTTTTGTTTCATGTATAGCTAATTGTTTTAGTGTGATCATGTTAATCTATTGTAGATAAGTATTTCAGCTGTCATCTTGGATGTTTATGTATCTGTTTCAGGATAGCAGTTCAAGCAAGAGGGTTGTTTTTGACAGCAGTGATAGTGATGAGAATGAGGATAACAATAGTGGCGAAATTGCCTCAAAAACACGCTCAAATAAATCTTCTGAAAAAGAGGTAACAAGATTTTTTATCAAAACATCATGGATGTTTTCAGTATATCATGCATTGGCTTTCATGCTGCAGAAACTTTCTTAGGATAGGGTAAAGGATAGATTATGTTTCAGTGTGCCATGCAAAAAAAAGAATAATAATAAAGTGGATGACTTCTGTAGAAGGTAATGATGATATAAAAAGCTTGATTTGTCTGTATCTTTACATTATTTGCAGAGGTCAGCAAGAAACTTTTCATTTGCATAGCCTAGCAAAGCTGAGATTAGAAGCAAAGTCATTTCATACTTTTATTTCCTATATAAAATGTTGATGTATGCCTAATATTATGTCCATATTTATCCTCAAACAGGATCAGAGTAAATTGGCGTTGTTTGACAGTTCATCAGATGAGGAAGATCAAGAGGATAATAACTATGATAAATTATTTGAATCAAAGGCTCATTTTGAAGGCAAAAAGGGAGAAAAGGTAACTTTGATTTCCTTTCTTCTATTGTTTTTAATTGTTTTTATTTATTTATTTATTTACTTTTAAATTTATTTTTTTATTTTATTTTAGTTTTTTTGTGTATATAACTATGAACATTATTCGTCTTTAGTTTCTTCTTATAAATTAATCATGTTTATGTAGCCGAGAAATGTGATTTACCCATTTCATATTAAAATGTATCAATGGGCAAAAAGGCAAGTACAGTGGTCTCTGCCTAAGAACCCAGTTGTTGGGAGACAAAAAAAGTGGGCTCTTAGGTAGGCGGGTTCTTAGATGGATTGAAAAGTTACACAACAGGTCTGACCACAGGTTGTCTTTACTACTGTAATTAGTTACTTGTTACCGTTAGTTAACGATTTGTCTACGTGAATATGTACAGCCTTCTTCACTGTGTGTATTTTATAAATAGGTCTGGCAATTCCTGATGATTTTTAGCTTATAATTACAAAATTACATCAATGCTGCCCAGGGTGTAAACGTCGGGTGCGTTTAACGGTTTTTCACATATCGGTATCATTTCTGAAAACATGATATTGCTGTACTATCCTACCAGTAATCGCACCAGTGACTCAAGCTTTCAGACTGACCGAAGTGGCAAAACAACTAAACAGTCAGGAAGCTAAACTTACCCTTCCTTATCCATAGAGCCAATCACAAGTGCTGTCCCACATGTTGTCAGACAAAGAAATGGTTATGGGTTAGTCCACAATGTGGCCTGATTATACATCATCAACCATCACTGTCACTCCTTTGTCTACCTGTTTCCTCCACCCCCGCCCCATTTAAGTGCACATCTAGCACTGTGTGTTTCTCTGAAGTGGACAATATGTGAAGTTACAGCATAAGTACTCGCGTGTCTTGTCCGACACCAGGCTCTTGGGTGAATTTTTCACAAAGGAGCGCCCAGTCAGAGCAGGTTCTCCGAGGGGTTAATTATAGAGGAAAAATTCTGTTTCATAGCAGGGGTGGGTTCTTAGGTGGACCAGGCTCTTAGGTGGAGACCACTGTAATTTGTATCTATTTTCCAGCAGTGGTATAATTATTTCAAATGGTGTTAAGTTGTGATGTCAAGCAGACTAAAACAGTTGAATGCACTGAGTATGTGGACCCAGGATTAATGATATTATGCCAAACTGTATAAAATCTTATGACAATAAGATAAATTTCATGACAGTTTTCTTTCATGTTTTTTTGTTTTTTTTTAAGATTCCACTAAATATTCTAGTGTTATTTTGTGGTTCACTATATATGATTATTCTTATTCATTGTATGAATGATTCTTACTTTTTGAGATAGAGTTTTAGCAGAGATAGAAGTGTCATATGATTAAAATCTCATTTTGAGCATTGCTCTTGCAGTGGATTGTACCTATGTATACTCAGCCTTCTTCGCTTTGTGCTAACTTTTGATAATATCCTTTTGATGTTTTTAGCTGATGAAACTGGACAGAAAGATTGGAGATTCAAGGTTTAAACTGGATGCCAGATTTGTAGAATCAGACAGTGAAGAGGAGGTTGAAACTCAAACAGATGCTGCAGAGAAAAAAGGTCATTCTACTTCAGTGACATTCAGTGCTTCATGTCATCAAATACTGGTTCCATATATTCTTTTTTTTTTTTTTTTCTCTCCTCATCTTCAAATGTAGAATTAATTGTGATATGATATCAAGTTTCCTTATAGCTCATGTTCTATTTATGTATCTCAGAAATTATTCATTTTTTTCCCTTTTGTAAGTTGAAATAATGGGGGATAAAAATTACATTTTTTGCTTCTTTTGTTATAAATTTGGTTTTGAAATAGACATTTTTTTTCTTTTCAGTTGTCATATAACCGAACATGTTTTTCCTTTTAAACTATTTGTCTATTCATCTTTAAACTTTTAATCTCTCAGTAGGAAATTGCCATTCTAGTTTTTTTTTTTTTAAAGGGTGTGGTAATTGAACCCTATATTATTTTCTTTTATTAGCAATAAGGTCTTCCATACCAGCAGTGCTGTTTTACTTTTGCTGCTTCTGTCTTTTTGTACTATTATTTCAATGAATAAATAACACCTTTCAACCAATTTCAGATGACTCACAGAAAGTTCTTGAAGAAGAGAAAGCTGCCAGCCTTAAAGTACTAGAAAATGTTATTGGCAAGACAACTTTGGACCGATTCTCTGAGAAACTCAAGAAAAACACTAAGCACATCATGTCAGTATTTTTGCACCTGTAGTTTTGGCAATGTACTAGGTGTGATTCCTTCAGTGTGGAGTAGTTAAGTTAATTAAAAAATATCAGGACATGCATCCGTCTCATTACAACATTGTTGAAATTTGCATTTGTTAACACCAACACATTACAATTAAATGCTTAATAATATCTGAATTGATGGAGAAATAAAGCTGTGAAATATTTCTGCTGAGGATATATTGTTTCTAGGATTGCTATCTGTTTCACACAGTATATTATATCAGTCTGATCAGAACATAGTCAGAAAATCAGAAGTGGGCCTTAATATTCCCAGTAGTATTCACTGTATGTGTCAAAACATGTCCCATACTAAAGCTTGAAAGAATTATTCGGAAGTTTTGTCCTTTATATGTTTAATGGCAGTTATTGTTAATTTCATTGTATAAATTGAGGGGCTTCTCAAACAAAGTTAGCCTCTACTGTCGGTCATTGGAAATATACAGTTTTTTTTTGTTTTTTTTTCCACTTATGCAATGTGAACAATGCCATTTTATATGACGACATAAGATTTGATCTCTTTGTTTATTGCAGTGATATGAATACTGTCAGATTTGATCCCACAAAAATTTCCAGCCAGCAAAGTCAATCATTCCACGTGGAAAAGAAAGTTGCAAAGGACAAAAGCGCATTGTCTCAAAGGTAAAACAAACATTCAAAGTGCTGAGACAATTTCATGTGGTCAAGATATTGAGAGATGCCAAGAACAAACACTCAATCAAAATTCTTGTGTCTATAAGCTATAAGATCATGCCATTCATAGTTATTTTGTTCTTAAATATTTTTTTTCTTGTTCTTCCGCCTTCCAGCTTAAAGATATACTTGACATTGTCAGTATAGATAAGATCTTTTCATTATCATTAACAGTAGTAACTAGTATAAATTAACTCAACTATATTAAGGCCAAGGTTGGCAGTGAAAGCCAAAATCCACATTTTTTGAGTTGAACACTCTTTTAATGCTATAAAAATGTTGGAAGTGTGTTTCTCATTTACTCTAGGGTAGTTTTTCGTGAAAAATCTTCATGGTTGCCATGGAAACCCATGAAAACAGCCGCCATTTTGGATTTTCTCCCAACTTTTCAACCCAAATTTCTCATAAACCATTGGTCACAAAACCACCAAATTTTGCAGAAACATTCTTTCATTCAATA
>JBCAUA010657900.1:0-15696 GCA_038406235.1 Peronia verruculata
TTGTTGTTGTTACTATTCTTGTTGTTCTTATTGTTGTTGTTGATGTTGTTGTTCTTGCTGTTGTTGTTGTTGTTGTTGTTGTTCTTGCTGTTGTTGTTGTTACTATTCTTGTTGTTCTTATTGTTGTTGTTGATGTTGTTGTTCTTGCTGTTGTTGTTGTTGTTGTTCTTGTTGTTGTTGTTGTTGTTGTTGTTGTTGTTGTTGTTGTTCTTGCTGTTGTTGTTGTTGTTGTTCTTGCTGTTGTTGTTGTTGTTGTTCATGCTGTTGTTGTTGTTGTTGTTCATGCTGTTGTTGTTGTTGTTGTTCTTGCTGTTGTTGTTGTTGTTGTTCATGCTGTTGTTGTTGTTGTTGTTCATGTTGTTGTTGTTGTTGTTGTTGTTGTTACTATTCTTGTTGTTCTTATTGTTGTTGTATGCTGTTGTTGTTGTTCTTCTTCTTCTTCTCCTTCTTGGTCTTCTTCCTCTTCTTCCTCTTCTTCCTCTTCTTCTTCCTCTTCTTCTTCTTCTTCTTCTTCTTCTTTTCAATATGATTTCTTTCTAAGAAGTAGTCTTGCTCAGTATGTGGTAGCTTCTCAAATTGGCACAGAAAAAGTAAATTGTGAGGCACAAATTGATGAAGAGCAAAAGATGAGTATAGGCTTAGCTGGGATTTTTATTTTCTTATCATATTTTTATTATTTATTATTTATTTTTGTCTCTATCTCGAAGTTAAAAAAAGTTTGAAGTACGAAAAAGCTGATGTAGAGGACGGAGAAGAGGAAATTGTATATTCTGACTGCGTTTCTCAGTTTGTTTTGTTTTGTTTTATTTTGCTTTTTACTTGTTAAATTTGGCACGCAAAAAAAAAAGAGGACAGAAGGAAGGAAAGATAGGAGGTGTGGAAGAGAGAGTGTGTGGAAAAGTAAAAGGGAGAGAGTCATAGTGTAAGAGAGAGAGAGGGGGGGGGAGTAAGATAGAGAAGCGAGAGTAAGAGAGGGAATGAGTAAAAGATGAAGTAAGAGGTGGAGGAGAGTGATAGAGAGAGAGTGAGAGAGAAAGGGTGTGGGAGATGAATTGAGGGAGGGGGATAGAATAGGAAATATGAAGAGAGGATGAGAGAGAGAGAGGGACAAAGAAGAAACAGAGAATAAGAGAAAGAGTGAGATTGTTTTGTTTATGTTGAGGTTTATCGACACATCAGCACGATCGCGGCTATATTGTGTCAAACACGGTAAGATACGATTACACGTCAAGATGAAGAGAGGAAAGCTTTAAAGAGAGCGGGACAGAAGACAGGGGCAATGGGAGAGAGAAAGAGAGAGAGAGAAGAGATGTCACCCCAGGAATGTCGAGGATGGCAATCCATGGGAGACACTCTACCGATGTCGGGCTTACACCGCCTGCAGGTGGAAGCAGAGAACCTACTTATAGGTCCCGGACTCCCGCGGGGGAGAAAGAGTGAGAGATAAAGAGTAAAGGATAGAAGAGATAAAAGAGGGACAGAAAGTGAGAAAAAATGAAGGGGTGAATCTTGAGTCTAGCGTTGAACCCCCCCCCCCCCTCGGCCCCCCGAAACTCTTTTCCCCATGGCTTTCTCTTCCTTTCCACTTTGGTTTCCAGCCAGATCTTTCCGATTTCACGCTGGACATGCAGTCCAGTAAGTGGACGCTGGTCATTAGGCTGTGAAATGGACCATGGTCATTTCTCTGCCTGACGGGCCACAAGGTATGTCTGCTGTACAGTACTGGCGATCACTGACCAAAGAGTATGATCAAGTCGTAACATTTGACAGAGAGAGTTAGTGTGGACTCTTTTTATCCTAGGTCTTTGTTTTATCGTGGTCCTATCGAGGGAAAGAGGTGAAAGGTAGAAAGAAAGAATGATATAAAACAAAAGAAAGATTGAGAAAGGAAGAGAAAAAAAGAAAACGAGAGAGAGAGAAAGAGACAGATAGAGGAAAAAGAAAAAAAGACAGAGAAAAAGAGAAGAGAGAGAGAAAGCATAAGAGAGAAAAAAAGAAGGAGAGAGAGAGAAAGAGACAGGGAGAAAGAGAAAGAAAAAACAGAGAAAAAGAGAAGAGAGAGAGAGAAAGCATAAGAGAGAAAAAAAAAGAGCAGGAGAGAGAGAAAGAGACAGAGAGAAAGAGAAAAAAAAAGAAAATGGAGGAAAGATAAAGAAAACAAAGAAGGAGAGAGAGAAAGAGTGAGAAAGAAAGAGAAAAAGAGAACGAAAGAGAGAAAGAGTAAGAAAAAAAGGATAATTTGCGCCAACATTTATTTTGTTACAAAACAAGCCATGATTAAGATCCCCAGAAAAATACCGACAAATTCCCGGGCTTAAACATGTGCACAATCTCATTCAGATCTACCCGAGAAAAACATAATTAAGATATTAATGACTTGACCTTCATTAAACACGCGTTATGCATCTGAAGCGTTGACTTTCAGATTCAACCCAGTGTTTCAGAGAGAAATTTAATAACTCGTTTGGGGAGATATCAGATTTCTCTTAGATGAGAAACATGATTGAAACATTCGACACCAGATCTGTGATATGGGTGTCATAGAATCGATGCTTTTTTGCTCGTGTATATTATGAATTTGCCTGCATATGTATGTATGTTAAACCGTTCTCTTATTTCAAAGATCATATATATATTAATTTATTTATATATTAATATGTTATGTTAACCAGATTTCTGGCATGTATTCAGATGAACTGTCTCAGAGTTAGAGCGCTTTTTCGTCAACCTCTGTTATGCCTATTCTCATAGAAATTTCGGTAACTACATATATATTGTTGTATATATTTCAGATGTCAGCAAACATGTTATGCGGGTTGACGTAGAATCAGTGCGTTTATTTGTTTGTTTGTTTGTTTTAAAGAACTGTACCATATACTGGCATTTCAAAGAGCAACCAAGTACAAAAATGATTAATCCTTTAGATTTCTATTCGAACTCTGTGTAATCAATGTAGAATCAGTACACTTTTTTCCCCCGCAATATCAAATAAAATTCTTGGTAAGTACATAAATGCTATAGCTCTCAAATCCCGGCTATAGATCTCATATTTCAGGGACGAATATTTGTTAGCAATTACTGCAGCTAGCGTCTGTCTCTCTCCCCCTTCTGGCCATATCCCAGCTAATTACTCTTCCAGACAGCCATCAGATCATCCCTCGCTCTTACTTAACCCTTGGAGTGTAAAGGGGCCAGTCTGCGCAAAGACGCGCTCGTCCTTCTTTACTCACAAAGAATTCTGCAAACAATTCTGCGTTGCACATTATCAATTTTACTTTGCATATGAACAAATTCTACTTTGCACATGAACAATTCTACTTTGCATATAAGCAATTCTACTTTGCACATGAACAATTATACTTTGCACATGAACAAATTCTACTTTGCTCATAAATAATCCATATTTTTTTTTTACATAAACTGTAGATGGTTCGGTGTAAGACTTCGCCATACGTTATTTTCTTTTTTTTCTTTTGGCATCTGACAGTGTCCAACACCCAAACTTCGATTACTGTAATTGTAATTCAATATGCCTGTCGTATATTACTATTGTATTCGATAAGTGGAAATACAAACACGATTCTAAGTGATCGGGTTTAGGTTTTGAAAAGAAAAAAAAAGGCCTATAATTGTGTACTATCCTTCTCCATGTCCCCGCCCCCTCCCCGGGGGGAACAAGGGGAGGGGAGGGGGGAGGAGTCACCTCATTTTCCTCGACTTACCACGGAAACAAAATGGCCTGTGTCCAAGACGGGAGGTCTGGGTGGTCGAGCAGCAAATGGGGTCACGGTCAAGATCGCCTTTCAAAAACAGCCAGGGTTTATTTACTTTGTGCATTCTACGCTTTCTGAGGGGAAAATTGTCTTTTTGTTTTTCGGCCCTTTGCAGTACAAGTTTTTTTTTTCTTCCTTCTTTTTATGTTCCACATGTGTTCTTTGATTTGTCTCTGTTTGCTTTCTCATGATTAGTGTCTTTTTCTTTGTTTGTCATTGAATCTCTACCTGTCTGTCTCATTGTCGCTCTGTTTGTCTCCTTCTGTTTGTCTGTCTTTCCGTCCGGCATTCTTTCTGTCTGTCTGTCTGTCTGTCTGTCTGTCTGTCTATCTGTCTTTGTCCGTCTGTGTGTCTGCCTATCTGTCTTTCTGTCTGTCTTTGTATGATTCTGCCTGTGTGTCTGTGTGTCTGCCTGTTTGTCTGTCTGTGTCTCTGCCTGCTTGTCTGTCTGCCTGTGTCTCTGCCTTTTTGTCTGTGTCTCTGCCTGTCTGTGTCTCTGCCTGTCTGTGTCTCTGCCTGTCTGTGTCTAGTCCAGTTTGTCTGTTTCCGTGCCTGTATCTGAATCTTTTACTCTATTTCTATCTTTCTCTCTCTCTCTTTCTCTCTTGCTCTCTCTCTCTCTCTCTCTCTCTGTTTGTTTTTGCCTTTCTATCTTTCCCTCAGCTTTTTCTTTGTTTCTCTGACTCTTTTTATTTGCCTCTGTCTGCATCTCCGTTTCCATATCATCTCTCTGTCTCTTTCTCTCTTGCTCTCTCTCTCTCTCCCTCTCTCTGTTTGTTTTTGCCTTTCTATCTTTCCCTCTGCTTTTTCTTTGTTTCTCTGACTCTTTTTATTTGCCTCTGTCTGCATCTCCGTTTCCATATCATCTCTCTCTCTCTCTCTCTTCCTCTATTTTGACCTTTCGTTATTGTAGAACCAAGTGCGATGTGATCCTGCCTGCTCATCTCTTAATTTCTTTTAGCCCTGATAGATCACGTATCTTGAAATAAATCCTTTCTTGTGTGAACCTCGTTTCATCGGTCCTAAAGCTGTGACCTTTGTTTCTTTGTGTAGCTTGGCACATTTTGTCTTTGATCAAGCCTTCAAATGGTAGAGAGAAAATTTGCATTTCTGTTGTTTTTCCTAGTAGGATTATCTCGACTTTAAGTAGCTGCCTGATTGGGTGAGATTTTGTGTGGGTAGAAATTTGGATTTTGGAAATTTTGCCTGGACAGCGGCACGCAGCCTACTCTTTCATCGATTTTGAAGTGCCAACGGTTCTTTAACATGGGTAAGGTATACACGGGTGCTCCGAAAAGCGTCGATCCACAACGTGTTTGTTATCAGAGAGGAGGAATTTTGAATAGAAAAAGACAAGTGAGCAATGCTGTACGCAACGGTGCATGTTCACAGACTCCGTGCTGTTCTCATCAATTCAGCTCAGTTCTTTGTCGTTCTTTCTTCTATATTCCACACCGTTCTTGTTAGTGTTGTTGTTGTTTTTCTTTCCAGCACAGTTTCGCTTTCCAATTTCGTCTTGCCTATCCCACCCACCGCTTCCTGAGCAGTTTCACAGATTTTTTCCCCATCCCATGCCATTTTTACAAAGAGCTTACGTTTATTTTTTAACACCTCTCTCATCAATCTCTCTGTCTAACAACAGCCAACTTGGCATTCCTGGGGTTCAATCTAGATTCAGATCTACCTGTCTTTTCAACATTAATTTAACATCTTTTGCTCTCAAAGCCTACGAAGCAGCACTGACGGAGGTGCTAGCTAGATGCAGTCTCTATTATACACTTTGATGGAGATTAACCCAAATAAACTTTGACTTTTATCTTCTTGTTCCCAAAATTGTTTAGACTTTGTGAACTGGTGGAGAAAGTTCATCAACAAAGAAACGTGTATTGTGAAGTCTCTAAGCTGTTACCCAAGTCCAGCCTTTCTTACTCAAGGATAAAATGATCGTTATAATCAGTACCAGAGTGTATTTTGTCTGGGTATCCGATCACATGCAGAGATTTTCATTTCTCTCTATTACGTTAAATTTCAATGTCTCTCTCACTTTCTCTCCCTGACTACCTTCCTCCCTTTTCTATCCCCATAAACCAGTTGTTTTCTTTCTCTCTCTCTTTCTCTATGTGCACGTTTGTATGTGTGTATGTGTGTGTGTGAGAGTGTGTCACGGACATTTTGTTAAATAACATTTACTATTTCTTCTTTCTCTTTTTCTCGTTCTTTCCCTTACAGTGATCAACTTTTTTGCTCTCTCTCTCTCTTTCTCTCTCTCTTTCTCAAAGCTTTCTCTCTCTGTCGTTCACTCTCCCCTACCATTACCCCCTCCCCTCCCATAATATGTTCTGGAGTTGCCATACGTCATTTTCTATATTTCTTCTTTTTTCTATCTATGCTTATCTCTCTCTCTCTCTCTGTCTCTCTCTCTCTGAATCTCTCTCTCTCTCTCTGTCTCTCTCTCCCATTCTAATATTATTTTCTGCCATCTTCCATGTGTGACTTTCACGCTCATATTGGAAATTCCAACTTTTGTTTTCTTTCTTCTTCTTCTTTTTTTTTTTTAACAGCTTTTTCAATTTTCGCACTGCTGCGATTCCCCCATAGCCAGATTTATTTACCCCTTTCCTTCCTTCTTTCCATTTTATCTTTCTCTTTCCATCTTCAGCCATTTTCCTCATCTCTATATTGCGTTCTGTCTTCCGTCTTTCGTGTCAATTTCTGGCACCAGCGCATTCAAATTCATTTATCATTTCTTCAAAATCTTTCATGTCTTGCCAGCCCCCACCCTCTCTCCTTCTATCTCTCTCCCTCTCCGCCCACTCCTGACTTGAGCTAGAATGTCATCTTTCTCTCCTTCCGACATGTTGACCAATTCTTTCTCCTGTATTCCTCTCTCTTTCTCTCTCTCAATGAGTTAGCCTCAGGGTCTTCTGATATTTCTCCCCCCCCTCTCTCTCTCCCTCCCTCTCCCTCCCTCCCTCCCTCCCTCCCTGCTAATGCTCATCCTCA
The DNA here is from genome assembly GCA_038406235.1 of Peronia verruculata. NCBI lineage: Eukaryota > Metazoa > Mollusca > Gastropoda > Systellommatophora > Onchidiidae > Peronia > Peronia verruculata. The sequence goes on from JBCAUA010657900.1 coordinate 6,777, forward strand.
TTATACCCTCTCTTTTTCTTCCCTATCCGTCTTTGATCCATTATAACCTCTCTCTCACCTTCCTTCCTTCACCACCACCTCCAATACTTCATCCTTCACACTTTCAAACTCACCCTCCTCTCAGTTTTTTCCTTCCTTTTACACGTAGCATTCGTTCTGTCTATACTTTCAATCCCTTCTGCGCCCCCCTCCCCCCTCCTCCGTCCATATTTTTCTTTCTTCTAATACTCACTTTCTCTGTATACCTCCTTCCTTCTCCATAATACCTCCTTCCCTCTCCTGCTTCTGTCTGTTTTTCTGAATCTCTTCTGCACCCCACACCCCCCCCCACCCCCAACACATACCAAGCCTACGTGCTCCTTTTCTATCCACACCTCCCTCGTCTTTTCTCCGACAATGCCTCCTTCATTTCATTTCTTTCCCTCCTTTCTTCTGTCATTCTTCTCACGCTCATCTTTTCTTTCCTCTCTCCCCCACATCTTACCTTAGGCCTACTTTGTATCCATACCTCTTTCTCTTTCAAGTGTCTCTATTCTCTCTATCCCCCCCCCTCTCTCTCTCTCCCTGCTAATAGTCATCAATTCTACACCTGCCCCCCCCCCCCCGACCACTTCACATCTTGCTCCCTCTCTCTCTATCTCATTCCTCCCCCCCCCCCTCCCAATCTCTCTCCTTGCTCTTCCATCCCCAAATTTCTCCCCCCCCCCCCTCCCGCTTATCCCTTATCCCCCTGCTGTTGCCTCTACAACACGACCAACATCTAATAAGCCGGCAGGAGATTCAAAACGTGAGAGCCAATACTCAAATATTGGATCGGAGAAATAGAAAAACCGCATAGAAACTGATCCTGTAACCCGTTGATGATACAGAACCCATCCCACCCGCCCCACCACATCACACCCACATTCCATTTCATTCTAAGATTCAATTTCTTTCCTTCCATTATTTTTTATTTTTTCTATTTCTCTAACACCCCCCCCCCCGGGGCTCTCTTTCTCTCTCTCTCTCTTTTCCTAGTTCTTAGCTTTCCAAGCTGCCTGTTTGGATTTGATATTTTCATCTCTTTCTCCACCCCCGCGGGGGCTCGGAGTTTATAAGTAGGTACTCTGCTCCCACCTGCAGGTGGGTAAGCCCACCATCGGTGTGGTGTCTCCTATGGAGTGCCATCCTCGACATTCCAGGGGAGACATCTCTTCACTCTCTCCTTGCTCCTGTCTTCTGTCCCGCTTTCTTTTCTCTCTTTTTCTTGACGTGTAAATGTATCTTACCATGTTTGACACGACATAGCCATAATCATGCTGATGTGTCGTTAACCCCAACACAACAACTACAACAAGCTATTAGACAGTCACGTACGGCTTTTGTCAGCAGACCACCTACCAGCAAAGTAGTGAAGTACAATGAAACCATCACAGCAATGAAGAGGTGATGTTGTTGTTGTGTTGGGATTAAACGGCTCATCAGCACGGCTATATTGTGCCTGACACGGTGGGTACATTTTCACACCAAAAGGCTGATCAGAGTAGATCCATATATAAAATGAAAAGGTGAAATGGGAGAAGTGTTTGTATTTGGTTATTTCTGTAATACCGAAGAAGACGGCCAGCGGAAGAGACTATTTAATGTTTAATGGGAGATCATTGTGCTCAGTCCCATTACTTCCCTTTATCAGACAAAAGAGGGATTGAACAAGCAGTTCAAAGAGGAAAATATCCACTTTTATGGTTTTTATAATCTTTTCAACCTCCTGTAGTAGTGGTTATCTCAGCTGTCCACTACCGTGGTCAAAAAATGACATAACACTTTTGCGCCCTTTGCTTGAAACATAAAAAATGAAAAATTAAAAAAAAGATTGTGGTTTAAGGGGAATGTTTTCTTCATATTGTTATAATTTTATCAATTTTTTTGGTGATCAGTCTTATTGAATAACTACAAGGAGTAAAAGGATTTTTTCCTCTTTACAGTGCTTGCTCAACACCTTTTGTCTGGCAAAGGGAAGTAAAAGGCTGGTCAAAATGATCTGCCCTTACATAAGCCCCTCTTTTGGAAAGGGCAGATAATCTGCGAAATGATCGCCGATTGGCAGTCATCTTGTATGCTTCCCACGATGCGGAGAAAGTATGTGGATGTCTTCAATGGGTCTGTCACTTTAGTTACAGACTGCAAGTGCTTAGAGCCTGTAGTGTGTGGGAATAGCATTGTACAAATGCTCATTTATTGTCATTACTGAAATAGAAGAGAAACCACCAGGACACAGGCATTTGATTTATGTTTTCAATAGCTTCTACTGTTTCATATTATTCTTTTCTTTGTTTGCTGTTTGTGTCAAAGTTTGTTTACAGTAATTAAAGCTGATATCTTGCAAATTTCCACATAACTCTGTGTTAGTCTTTCAGAATAGTAACTTTATTTCTACATTTTAACATTACCCATTATTTGATGGCAATTCATTGATGTACTTTTCTGCATTTAACATGCAAGACTCCTTTTCATTTTTCTGTATATATATACACATATAAATTTTGTGAACAAAACAGCTTTTATTGTGAATAAGAGGAATGTCAGCTCAGTGCAATGTTAACAACTTGATGACAGAAACTCTGTGATTTTGACTTGGGTCAAGTGGTTCCACAGAGGTTCTGAGAGAAATTATCATGATGTCACTTAGATTATCTTCAGTTTTCTTTTTCATTTTATCTTGTAGATTTTTTTTTTTTTTTTGGATAACTTTTTTTTAAAACCTGTTTTGTATTAGACAATGCTGTAGATGAGATTGATGTTGAATTTAGCCATTGACTGTCGGTCAGTTTGATACCAGTGCATTTGTCAGATTTCAAGCCATTGTAGAGAACACATCAGATCTGGAGATAAAGAGAACATTTATAAACAGTACCGGTAGATCTTTATTTAAATGCCGGCACCAGAACTGTCCAGTACCTCTCAAATTACACACAGCTGCCTGAAATCAGCTTTAACTGAAATTTACAAAGGGTAATTCTTGTATAGATAGTATTGTACATTTTAATAACACGTGTAACAAAATTTTCACCAATCTCTGAAACGGGTAAATATTGATTTGCATCTAGACAGGAAAACATGCTTGGTTTCAAGGATTCAGGGCAGCCTAGCCATATGCAGCTCAGGAAATTTGGAAAAAAAAGTTAGAGTTTGAATAATGCCTCTACAAGCATGTAGACATTATTGCCATCGGATCAGAAATTTGCTTATCTACATTTACAGTAACCATCTTACAAATTAGTCATGTCCAATAAACTCATTTTTGATTATATCTGTCAGCCTAACCAGCGGACCCTTATTTTCATGCTAGATAAATATATCTCTGATGAAGTATCTCAAGTGCCAAACATATGTTTTGGGGACAGAAAATGCACCTCCAACTTCTCCCTTATAAGAAGGGAGAAGTTGGAGGTGCAATAAGAAATTGTCAGTAAGTGAGATCTATTTTTTATTCATATTCCTGGTGATGCTTTTTTGTAATGAAGATCTCAAGATCAGTAATAGTTTTTCTGCCTATATGTATGACAAGACCAGGTAATCATTAATATTTGCTGTGAATCATGAATGTCTTAAAAGCACTCTTAGAAATATCTTACATAATTTTAGATTAGCAAACTTTTTCTTTCTATGATGTCAAGAATTCACATAAATTTTTAGCATGTTGCATCATGCCTAGTCTTTTTGCTTTCTAATGTTAGAAAAATCATTAGTGTTGTGTTTAAAAAAAAAAAAAAAGTCAAGTTCTAAATTATAAATTCTTTACATGAAACTGCTTCACTAATCTAAATTTCTCTAGTGTGCAGAGATCATCAGTAACAAACATAAGGTCATGCAAGTATGTTGGGAATCGCTAGATTCTGGCAATTTTTCTTTTTTTAATGACATGTCAGTTGGATGAATGATAATTTGTGCCCATGAACAAAACAATACCACAATCATGGTATGTATTTCATTTTCCATTCGAGTCAGCTGTGGCTTTGACACAGGGGAACATTGCTGAGGAACATAGAGAAATGTTTAGAGAAGTCATGCATGTATACAAATGTTTAAAGCCAGCGAATGAGAGAAATGACCTTGTGTCAGTATGGTGTATGCAACAAATTATTCCTTTTTTCTTTTTTTTTTTTTTTTTCCTTTTTTCTTTTTTTTCATTTTTAGCTAAGTTCAGACTGAAGAAAATGAAAATTACACATGTCATTTTCTTGTGGTGTTCATATTTTGGATGGTAATATATTGAATAACATAATTTGTACAGTTCGCATATTGGTACTAGGTTTGACATAAACACACATATATTCAATCTCATGATATAAACATGAGTTAAGTTTCTTAGGGCAATTTATGAGGCATAAATGGAATAATGTGATGCTTATATGTAATACAATTTGCTCATATTATCATGCTGATCATTTTTTTTTTTTTAATTCAGCATGATCTTGCCTGATGCCATTCCAGGTTATTTGTTTTTTTCCTGTAGTTTTGTTTGTGTTCTAAGAAAGATCAAGCTCATATGAAATCATTTCATATTTAACTCAATTTCCTAGCCATAATCAATGTTTCCATGCAGCACAGTTTATGTCTCAAGAGTAAAGTGTTTGTCAGGCAACATGTGCTTAAATATAACTGCATAGAATCCTCAACTGTTGTAGGAGAGTTTTAGTATCGAATCAGCTGTCAATCACATAAATCAATAGGTCTCACTTTGTAGCTCATGCAGATCTCCCACATGGAGTTTTTTTGTTTTCCCAATATGTTAGTTCAGTGGAAAGAGGTGATATCAATGGTTATTTGTGATCATACTCATGAAAAGGTGACTATTTCTAGTCTTATGTGGTCCTTGCATAAATAAGGAAATAGGATTTAAATTTTATGGGCACACTACCACTAACAGTTGAATTTTTTAGTAAAGGAAGGACAGAAATTGTCAGGTTGAAGTTGCTAACTTCAGAAAAAAAAATTCTGTGGAAATGGCTTCAATGTAAAGTGTGAGATGGTCAGTTTTTAACTTTTCTCATGAACATTCATCACAAGTTTAATTTTTTTTTTTTTAAATTATGGAAGACAATGCCAACTTATGACAGTAGGGCATGATAGTTTTAGAAGTAGTGCTAATTAATATCAATAAAACTTGGATATAAGAAGTTAAATAGGATTGACATGTCCCTCTGTGTTTCAAAGAGAAATGAAGAGATTTCATACATGTACAGTATTAATGTATTTAATGCACACTGGACTGTCCATCAAATGGGCTGTAACTCAGTACCTTTCTCATAAAGACTAGGCTTAGCATCATCATTTGTATGTCTCATGGATTAATATTAGACATGAATCAACCCAGATCTATAAATGTTATAATATATTTCAACAAATATTTAAAGGAAACTGAAATGATGTGACAAAGGTTTAGAGAAAGATGTACATTTATTGTATCATTCTATCGATATGGACTTGTTATAGTGGAAGTGGCTGTAAGTTATAGACTGAATTGTGAGCAAAATATATTTTGGAGTATCTCACTACAGAGATAATAGTACATCACATGCTCCTATGAATATTTTTTTTCTCTTGGCATTGTGAGTCTACAGTTTTAGCCTGTCCTTCAGTCTGAATAATGAGTTCATGGGCATTTCAGTAACCTTTCCTATTTCTCCTGAATGTGGAAGAAAATCATATAGAGCAAAATGTACTGATGAAATATTTTTCATTTCATGTACATTATAGCCAGTTCCACTACATGATGTCTTCATGATTAAAATTTAGAAAGATTATGTCACTATATGGTCCTGTCATGTACAGATAGACTGATGCAGTAACTTTGTTCATAATAATTTGAACTAGCATTTAGCAACCATTGTAATCACAAGATGCCATTTGCAATTCAAGATTACACTTTTCAGAAAAGTCATTTCATGCTCACCAGTGGATTCTGTCTCCAATAGTCTACGTCTAACTCTGGTTTGTATTGTGTAGTTCATTTGATCAATGACTGAGAAATCTGTGAAATACAGCCTAGCTTATCAGTTTTAAGACATCCAAGAAGTTTGAAGTATTAGTATACTGGAGAAGTATGACTCATTCCTGGGATATACTTCAGTGAACTGTGACCATCACTTGGCATCATCTGGTTATTGAACTATCAGTGTAGAAATATGTAATTTCCCTTTTTTTTTTTCCACAGAATTTTTGTAACATAAGAGTTAATTTGACTAGTGCTCTATCTTATTGTCCATCTGTTACACCAACTAATGTAATAATTATCCAAAATAGTTGGAGGCTGCACTGAACAGAATTTACAGTGACTCTATGTGCGTCCTGTTCTTTCGTAAGTTTAGCTTTTGTTTGACACAGTTTAGCTCATTAGCTTGTATAGTTTACATGATTTATGCCAGTACTTTCCTGAAGACAGTGTTCATCTGATTGCATGACAGAACATTGACCTCACATTGATACGCTTAATGATGTAAACCTCATGACATGCATATGTGATTTTGATGACCCTTTTGTTTATATATTTGTGTCTTGGAATTGACTCATAATTTTTTTTAATTCTTGTCTTGTATGAACACATTTAGTTAAATTTAATTCATGTATGTGTATGTTCGCATTTAGTGAGATAACCATAGACATGTTTTTGTAGGTAGAGAACAGGAACAAACAAAAAAAAAGTAATAAAATGGAATGTTGACACATTTGTCTTCATGGTGATGATGAATAAAATGTTAGAATCATCCTCAGGGATTGAGTTTGTTGCTTTTGCTTTATCAGCTTGAGTTTGTACGTCACATCCCTGTTCTTTTTGTTGCTGTTGTTGTTTTGTTTTTTTATCTTTGTTTCTGACCTTTGTCCACAATCCTGTCTAATTGTTTTATTGACAGTTTTATTTCTGTTTGACAAATAAGTTGTTTTACTTTATTTTTTCAGTCTGTCTTTTACCTCCAACATCTACAATTTAATATAAGCCTATAGATTTTCTCAGTAATTCATTCTGTTTTTAACAAGAGAAACCATTTTCATCCCATTACCATAGTTCACAGTTGATACTTCAAATTTCAGTCATGAAAATTTAATTCCACCTTTTAAAAAAGATTTGATAGCTATATAAAGAAATTAAATGAAGATAATACAAAATTCAACTTTTAACAAACAAGATTTATTTCTACATTTCAAACCTTTTTGTCTTTTTAAAAATGAAATGGCACTCATCCTGTGTTATTCTATCATATCAAAGGTCTAAGAAATCAATAATTTTATTAACTTCCAAGTATCTCCTTCTCTTTCTCTCCCTCTGTTTTTCTTCCCCCCCCCCCCCCTTTTTTTTCTCTGTAGATCTATCCTCTCTCTCTCTCTCTCACTTTCTTCCCCTCTCTCTCTCTCTCTCTGTCTCTCTCTCTCTGCCCTTTGCTTTCTCACTCTCTCTCCTATTCTTTTCCATCTTACTCTGTCTCTCACAATTTCTTTTTCTTTCTTTCTCTCTTTCCACACAATGCAGTAATGTACATGTATATTATGCTATTGCAAGCAACGAAGTGCAGGACAATGAGAGGAAGTATCCCTTTGATCAGGCATGTGCCTCTTGCTTGTGTACATGTTACGTTCTAATTCTATATACGTCTTATAACCTCCTGATGATCTCGCTTGTGAACATAACTGCACATTCGCACATTCATTCTCCTGTACACTGAACGGCCAAGATAGCCCGTATGGGGGGAGAGGGGGAAGGCTGAATAGCCATAACCTAAAAACTGAACGAATCTGTACACTGGGCGTTAAAAAGGCCAAGGAAAGCCTTAACGGTATATAATCAATTATTAGTAACGTAGCATAAATAGCGAAACAAACTTGGAACGATCATAGATTCTACAGGTGAAAATAAACGATACGAAGAAGACATCACTAACCGAGCCGCATGCATGAGGTACATGTAAACACCTCGTACCGACCTGTGATAAACAGTCAACCGACCAAGAATTTTTAGTGCAACTTTCATCAGACTGCAAGTCTAGGGCATGTTTGATGCAGAATTTGTTATGAAGAAAACAGGCTAATAATCTCTGTATTGATTGTGTGAACAAAGGCTTACATAACGTTCTCCCTCTGTCGTGAAGAGTGAAGACTCAAAAAGTAACTGGGTGAAGTATGGTTCTCGGATTCAAATCTACCCATTTGAAATCTTTAATATCGGCAAAGTCAGCCAAAAAATGTTTTCTAAAGCAGTTACTGTTATTGTCCAAACCTTCTGTGGGTGTGACATGGATGCACGCAAAATATATCCATGGCAGTCTGCAACGACAAAAAAATGCACATTATGGACCTGTAGCTGACCTATTCACTAACCCAGTGGATCGACTTCAGCCTATGCTTCAGATACCAGTAATACGAGAGACTGATCAAGCTTTTCAGCCTACTAGACAAGAAATGGAAAAGGCCGTTGCAATGTTTGAACCATCTGGAATCAAAGGGGAGACATTTAAATTTTTGGGGTCATGGCCAAATCCCCATATCATGCCAAAGTGGGATGTTCCAGAGGTAAGGAAAGGATTTTTCTCGCACATTTGTCACTTATTGCTTTCTTGACACAACAGTTCACAGACAGATTTTGCATGCAATATGTTATTATACAGCTCAGTCAGAATACGAAGGGTTCTTTTGATGATGGCTTTTGTGGTCTGAACTGTAAAGAAAGCCCAACGCAACTCTAATCTCAAACCCAAACAAAGTAAATACAGTAGACACCGGACATAAGCAACTCGGATATAAGAAAACCCGGTTATTGTCAACGAATTTTTTTCCCCCAGCCAAAATCTTCTTTATTGTGTATTACCAACACTCAGATACAAGAAACTCGCTTATAAGAAAACTCGGTTTTAGGAAAGCAAATTTCTTGTCCCGCTGAATACAAAAA